>LBFL01002794.1:0-10716 GCA_000988845.1 Hypochthonius rufulus
GGTTTATAATTATTGGAGGATAATAGTGTAAAGAGTATTGCGATAATAAAAAAAAATACCGTATTTTCGCGTATATAACCCGCGGGTAATACAAATAAAAAAGTATTTTTTGAAAAAATAGGTGGTGCGAGTTATATATGAAAAATATGAAGCTGAAAATCATTAGGTGCGGGCTATACATGGGTTGTATACGCGAAAATACGGTACTTATACTTATAAAATTTAATTTTCATGGACTAAGACATTCCCGATGATAATTTAATTTCTCAGTTATCAATTGATTAGAAAACTCAATAAAAGCTCTTTAAGTTTCTCCACAATTAAGTGCCTCTTTTAATAATTAATGCAATTTAAGTGCATTCAGATATGAATCATTATCACTCTTTTAATTAATTAAAAAATGACAGAAAATGATAGAAAATGATAGAGATGAGACTTGAGCTTAAAACTGAATTTAAATTTATCATTTGTGATTAAATAATTAAGTGCATGTGTTAAATCACATGAGAATATGGTGAGTATCGGCATATCAAATGTCGATAAAATTGGGAATTTTGGCATAAAATATTTCATAGCATTAACCAATTAATCAAATTCGGCCATAAGTTGAGTATATCCATTATTGGCTAATCTCTTACATACCCTTTCGTCGATTAATCAAATATCATTTCCTTATTTTTAACATATAACATATACAATTACAATATACTATTGCAATTCAATACTCAAAGAATGATAATCATTTTTCCATAATCACATTTCCCTGTATATTGTCATAGTCAATCAATAATTTGATACGAGTAACAAATTCAATAAAATATTTATTACTATAAAATCTAATATTACAAAACTGTGCGTGGATTTTGGTCATTCAAATGATTTTCTTGAGTGTGTGTGTATGGAACAAATAATATATAAGAGCACCGCATTACTGCATAATACCGTATTTTCGATTGTATCGGAAAACTTTTAAAGGCCCTTACCATAGGCACAAATACTTTATTTGAAAAACATAAGCTGAGGAAAGGGATTACGATGAGGATATGATAAGAAAATACTATAGTGTTTCTCAATATATTAAAAGGCATCAAAAGGGGGTCCTATACTATCGAAGATACGGTAGGATCAAAAAGGGTGTTTCCTATACAATCCAAAATACGGTACACTTTATATCCATGACACGTTATCCGAAACAATATCCTTTACATTGTTGTTTGTACTTTAATCTTTAGCACATTAATCTCAGGCGTATATTAACATCGCATGTGAACTTTTATTTTTGTCTGCGAAACTTATCTTTTAGGTGCACATTATCATAAACACTTAAAACTAATTTTTTCCATTTCTGTCACATTTCAGCCGGTATCGGTTCACTTTTGGTCGGACTGATATTCTTCTGTTCGTTAATAGCGTCAATATTGGCCGATCACGTCGGTGTGAGGCGTGTGTGTTTTGCCGGGGGTCTTCTCGCGGCCATTGGCATGTACCTGAGTTCACTGTCCCTTAATCTCGTTCATCTGTATATCACCTATGGTGTGATAATGGGAATCGGTGCCTCTTTGGCATATGCACCGTCTTTAGTTATTTTGGGACATTACTTTAAGAGAAGACTCGGATTTGTCAATGGCGTTGTCACTGCGGGGAGTGCGATGTTTACCGTTATAATGCCGATCGTACTCCGCATGTTACTTGAGGCTAAAGGCATTCAATCGACATTAGCGTATCTTTCAATTTTAATGTCATTATTAATGATATGTGCACTGACATTTGAGGAAAAATTACCGAATAATAAAAGCACAATACAATCACACAACAAAAACGACATGAGAATGTCCGGAGAGAGCAGAAATAATTATACCGAAAGAAAATTTCTTCGATTTATTAATTACTCACTGTTACATAATCGATTATTCATAATGTGGGTGATCGCAATTCCCATCGCACTGTTCGGGTATTTCGTACCGTTCGTTCATTTAGTGAGACACGCGAAGGAAAAATTGGATGACGTTAACGGTGAAATTCTTGTCACATGTATCGGTGCATTTTCGTGTATCGGGAGATTCGTGACCGGACCAATCGCCGACATCTCTAACGTGAATCCGATAATACTCCAGCAGATCGCTTTCGTATCAATTGGACTATTAACGATGCTCCTCACTGTTGCATCGAATTTCCCATTATTAGTAGCGATATGCTGCGGTTTGGGAATATGTGACGGTTGTTTCATATCACTTCTCGGACCGATCGCCTTTGATTTGGTCGGTTCTAAAGATGCGAGTCAAGCGATTGGTCTATTACTGTGTTTATGTTCTTTGCCATTAACTGTCGGTCCTCCAATTGCAGGTATAACATTGACACGTGAAATATAAACAATTTTCAAAACTTTATTTATCTTAACACAGCATATCTCAGAGATATTAATGGGGATTATACGACGGCATTCGTTTCCGCGGGAATTCCTCCAATTGTTGGGGCAATTCTCATGCTGTACATTCTCAAAATTCAAAAAAATATGCGCAAATATATGGTCAGTGAAAGAGAAGACAATGATAATGGACTTAAATCTTCGATAATTGCAGCAGAAACTAATAATTGTGAAGATAATCAATTCAAAGCATTAGTGAAAATCAATGATAAAGTTTAGAAATGATATAATTGTTGAAAATTTCATTTACGACTTTAATAATCACCATATTTTGAGTGTATTAACCAAAGTGTTCATTTATAATAGTTTATTACCGGTCATTGAAATTATAAGTGTCATAAGATTGACGGTCATTTTTTCATTATTATATTACAATTAAATCTGTTAATGTAAAACAAATGTTAATTATTAAATATTTAAAATTGAAAAAATAACCGATTTAATGGGTTATTTAATACAGAGTAATCCCTGAACTTCAATAACAAACGTCTCGAATCGTCGTTTAAAAGTGGCTCTATGAACACGTGAAGCATCGAGTGTCAAACCATTCATAAGTTTCTCGAACGATGATCGGAGAAGAAATTGTGTATTCGAATCTTTTTGTTGTGCAATGAGCTGCTGTACGAGTTCTTCATATTTGGACGGGAAACAACAGATTAGGGAAAAGAGAGCATTTGCGACACTTTCGCGAATTGTCACATCATTGGAAGAACCGCATTCCATGAGTGTAAATTCAAAGATAAGACTTAAAAATGGTTCCAAAAGTCTTACGATTGTGAGAAACTTATTCGGTTCACGCATTCCGTGACCGCCTAAAATCGAAAGCATTGTGAGGCAATTGCTTTTGATTTCGTTTCCGTATCTGAAACAATTCAAATTAAATACAATTCAATTAATTCACATATACTTACGTTGATTTAAGTGCCAATTGTACACTCCGCATTATCGATTCCATTAATTGGTCGGGTAATACCTGAAGACGATCGGCGTCTTCACACAGAAACACAATCAGTTTATAATAACTCTGACGTAATTTTGGAAAATCTAATAATTGTTGACTCATCAATGGCATGATGATGTTGAGACCGATAAACACCACTTGTGTTGCGGTGATGGAAGAGCCTTCACTTTCAGGCGCCGGCGGAAACCATTCAATGAAATCTTTAGATGCCAAATCATTGAGAAAATTAAGAATAATTGAGATATCATTATACACTTCTTCTTCAGTGTCTTCACGTGACAATTTACCAGCGTTGTACTTTGCGTATTGATTCAGAATTTCAATTGAACTATTATAAAATGACAGCGTTTCACTGTCCGTGAGAAAACAGAGCGCGCGATTCGCGAGTTGCGCGTGCAATTGTAAAATGGCGATTACAACGGAATTGTAATTATGAAATACCATTAAAAGTTTTCCTAAATCATTGAACACCGGTGATAGTACATTTGACCATACAATACTAACATTATTGGCAGTGATACCATTGGAAATCCCCTCTAAACACTCACACAATTCAATGACAGCCGCACGAATCTGTTCCGTGTTATGACCATTCTCAAGTTGCATCTGAATGTGACGATAGCGTTCACGGAGCGGGAGAAATATCCGATCATATAATTCCTTTTTATATGTCGCAATATAAACAAACACCTGATAAATGTTCTTACGTGTGACTATAGAAATATTTTGGAGCTCATTTTTAGTGTGTTTTTCGAGGAGTTTATTCATTTCAACACAATTATTCAATGCCTTACATCGTTCAGAACAATTCCTAACGAATTGAACTAATGTAAGAGACGATTCGTCCGTCACTTGACTTTCACTCGGCCAATTGATTAGTTTAGCAATTATATGGTCGATTATAAAATTAAGAGTTTGATTAGCATAATGAGAATCACGCCCAAAACATGAATTTAGTGCCATACTCATTTCATTGTAATCACTTTCACATGGCAATAGATATGCTAAAGAAAATCGTGTTGTAAATAATGTCAATGATAATGCTACCTGAGGACTGATCCAATGGGTCATTCTGCTTTCACATAACAATTTTTCCATTGAACATAACTTAAATAAAAGAATGATGATCCTAACAACGGGGTCAATGCTCGCATTTGAGGGATCACAATTTTGTAATGCCACTAATGTTTGGCTGAGATCGGCTCTCGAATCGATTGATAATGTCATTATCTGCGATGGGATCAGTTCGCGTTCACTCATATTTGCCTGTGTCAATACAGCTGTAGATATAAGCAGTAACCAATGAATATCTTCATTCAAATTGGTCCATTCAATCATTTTCTCTGGAGAATTATCATCGCGCTGCAGACACATCTGCAATTGGTTAATGCGAAGAGACAATAATTGAGTGAGACAATTGATTGAATGCGAAGCATCGATCCGTGCCAAACATCCAATCGAATTGAGCTGATCATAAAAGATTACGATATCATCATCTTCGAACTCTTTTATGTCCTCTTCCGGCGCTGACGATAATTTCCGCAGACCTTCGGGTTGATTGAGATGGACCCGCACATACGCCTCAAATATCGGTCGCGCATATGCAACTAAAGACTCGACTTTAATCATTTCCTTATTTCGTGATATGTTCGGACCCGAATCGACATCATCACGACTCCCTTCACATACACGATCGATCGTACAGATGAGCACAGTCCACGAATTTAATATATTGTCGATTGAGAGTTTATAATGATCAAATTGTTCGTCATTCTGATAGTTTAACGAATCAAATATTAATTTACAACAGACACGCGCCATCACTTCGAAAAACGATTTGAGTATATCCGTCTGTATATATGTGATTTGATCACGACACTGGAGACGGACACAGATTCGGTTAATTATCGCAGTCAATGGTGTCACTTCATTGGGTGTGAGCGTATCAATTATATTATTCACCAATCGAATTGTACCGTTCATAATCGTGTTAATGAATTTGAGACGATTTTCATTATTAAGGATGATTGTACCGTTGAGTGATGACAATTGACTCAGACATTGTAATGAATGATGTATCATTTTCTCATCATTAATCGTCCGTACGAAGAGATGCATTTCAAAGAATACAGTAATAACATCAGCGTCCAGAATAATCTCTTTCCAATCAATGGCGGGCTGAAGAATTGGGTTTTCAGTTGAGTCGACGTGTTTTGCGTATTGCGATGAGAATATCGTTATAATATCAAAATTCCACGATAATATGAAATCACAGATTTGCAACAATCGTTGCGCAAACATAACCCAATTATTGGTGCGACTCTCTTCGGGTAGTCTCATATGTGCGACTAAAGACTCAACGACACAACGGAATATACTCTTAAGATGCGTATTCTCAAACTTTTTCTTCGCCCTCAAATGGGTAGCCCATGGAAGGCCAAAATCAGACGCACGTGTGGAGGATGAATATTCATTTAGTAATGACGATACTGAAGCACATGCAACGATTCGCACGTGCATCTGTGCGGATGCATTAGCCATGGTCTCAAACAAATATGTTAATATCGAAGCTAAAGTCGCCGAATCATTTCCCTCATCAATCGCAATCCGTTTCAATATAATTGCACATACCAATAGCAGCACTTCCCTCACATACGACTCGATTTGTTCCCTATTGACGTACTCATTTAGATATTGTAAAAGGAATTTCCGTTCATCGGGGGAAAGTGACACCCAATCTCTGATGACCCCATTCTTGAGACAACATCCCGATTGGAACTGAACGAATGCCACAGACGATGATTCGAGTATCGATCGGCACAAATCGAACGGACATTTCGTTTTTTGAAAGTCGAGAAACACCATTTGTGCGCGATTCCGGTCTTCGTAAGTGATACAATCGGGTGGCGCCTGAATTCGAATATCACATGTTATTAACTCATATAACAATTACCATTAAATTGTATATAAATTGTACTTAAATTGTGCATAAATTGTACATAAATTGTACATACCAAAAGCATTTCCGCACATTTTTCCAAATGCTCAATTACTGTTTGTGTCGACATTTTTCACGAATTTACTTTTATTTTCTATTATTATATTGGATTTATTAATTAAAATATTTACATACACTTAATTATTATATAAATTGTACATTAAATTTAACAAATGTATAATTATTGAATTAAAAATGTCATTGAAAATGTAAATAATAATATAAATGATACACGTGAATGTGTTTTGTATAAATACACATGAAAGTGAATAAACTGTGAATGTACATGTAATTCAATGCATTGCGATGATGACAAACCCAGTAACAGTACACATAAACCTAAATAATATGCATATATATGCGTTTAGTCCATATTTATCATCTTATTAAGGATTATATTACATAATTTTCACGATATTCAGATTTTTTAGAATGTATATTCATAAAATAGTATCTCAATAATCAGTGCATATTATAGAGAGGTTCACAATATGGACCGTTCGTATTTTTGAGGTTTATTGTGTATATTTTTTCAGGGAATTTAAAGAGCTTTTCCCATACACACATACACTTTACATAAACACACGTTTTAACTCTGATAGCATTAGTCATGAAACCATTATACGTATATGAATGTCACTCTAAACAAACAATTCGCATCAATTAAATCAATTAAATGTTTCTCTTCGTTTTTGATTATGATTTGTGTTGAGATTCTAAAGGTTTGTATTTCATTTGTTTAATTTATTTTTTATATTTATTGTTACATATTAAATGTGAAAAATAAAAGGAAATAAAAGTGTGTATATCATTATCATACATATTTATGGTTAATTTTCAATATTTTTATTTATTTAAAACTATTTTTTAATATTTTATTTTTTTCTATTTTTGTTTAAGGATTAAAGAATCATCATTAAAGAAACAAATAACAGATTTATTCACCTCAAACCTCAAAAATTGTTGATAAAGTAATTGAATTTAATGATTAAGTATTTTAATATTAAAATAATAAATATTTATTTATAAAAAATTTTACTTTTTTTAGTGTAAAGTCAATTGAATTATCATTTTCATGCTCAAATGGCAAAAGTCAATCATCATTCGGAACGATTCATTTTACTTAAGAACAAAGATAAATCAGTAGAGGTTTGTCATTGATATTAATTAAACCGTTAATTTAATAAATTAATATTTAGGAATTGCGACGCCGAAGAAATGACTCGATTATTGAGTTACGAAAGAATCGGAAAGAATTAAATTACGAAAGGATGCGTCACATGTTTGATAATTTCTCATTTGACGATGGTGGTGATGAAGAGTCGGATCTCACCGTTGAGAAAATCATTTCCATAATTAAGTCATCCGAAGGTATAGAAATGCCAATTAAATGCATTAAAGAGGCGCGTCGATTAATATCTAAAAATATTACAATTCCCGTAATGAATGGTCATATGACGTGTGATATTCCAATTACACATTACTTCATGTCTCACGACATTTTTCCCGGTCTCATACGGTCCGTTATGCGATACGCGAATCCCGTGGAATCGATATATGAATTAATCTCATTTTTGGCTCAACTCACTAATGATTGTAAAGAATACGTGTTATGTGAACATATTGTGCAACAGAAACTGATACCATTTCTTATATCTCTTCTCTCGTATAATCACTTCGGAATTATTGAACAGACACTATTACTATTGTCAAACATCGCTCTGAGTTCAATTGATATGAGAGACAATGTAAATGATGATGGAATTGTCGATTCGTTACACAATTTCATGTCATTGTACCTCATGCCACTCGATTCATTCGCATCGGAACCGAAAATGTCTGTAATTACCTTTGAGAACCGAACCCTTTTGATGCAAAGAGTAACATGGACAATGTCCTGTCTCTGTCATTACCCCGATCTTAATACTTACCTCACGTTTGAAACATTTTTGCCGTTTTATATGAAACTATTGCAATATCCTGACTCAACAGTTGCGGTTAATTCTCTGCGTGCGTTATCATTCACCACTGATTGTGACACGAACTATTATCACACATCAGATCCATTGAATTACAATATCGTACGTACAGTATCGACGGACCATCAATTGTTATCTCTCATAATCAATTTCCTTTCGCCATTACATAATGATTCATTATCATTTACTATACGTATCATATGTAATATAATCTCCTGCAGCGAAACATTTGCACAAAACGCCATACAATTGGGAGTATTAACGAAATTTCCCGATTTATTAAATCACAGAGATGCCTCAATTCAACGTGAGGTCGCATTTGCCATTTCAAATATCACCGCCGGAAATTCTGCACAAATTCAGGTCGTGATTAATGCTAATCTCATCCAAATCCTAATCGAATTACTATATTTGGGTGATTACAAAACTCAATGCGAAATCACACACACGTTATACAATATTTCGGCTAAAGGCACGCGTCAACAGGCATTGTATTTAATGAATTTGGATAATTCAATACCAAATATGAATGTATTCGATGCAATGGCAACAATGTTAACAGTACAGGACTCGAACATCATTGAGACATCTCTTAAAATATATGATAATCTATTTTCCATCTCAAAAAAGTCGGGTCAAATGAAAGCCGCATTAAAGAAATTCGAAATCTCAGCCGTCACTGATCATCTCGATATGCTTCAACAGCATCAGAACAATTCTGTATCAGTTTTGGCGACACAAATCACCGAAAAGTATTGTTCGAGTGACTCATTAATGGAGGATGAAGAATCGCATGCCAATGTTATGTCTAACGGAAACGATGACGAAATTATGTACAATTTTTAAAATATATGATTGTGTTTGCCTTTTTTACCTCAAATTTTATATATTTTATATATTTATTTTAAATATATAAATCATGTTAATTTTTTATAATTTCGTAAATTACCATTTAATATCGATGCACGTTATGAATATGTTAAATGGATTTATGTATATTAATATTAATGTTAATATTAATGTTTATGTATTAATTTACGTGTTGAAAGTTATAGAAAATTAAGTGCATATGTTTTATAGTCAAAGACAATCAAAATTGGTTATTATTACAATAATGATATGTCAATTTTATGGTTTGCAATAAATGAATATATATTATTGATTTTATTAAATGACTATGATTTTGTGTATTTCAATTTTTTCCGAATTTTATGACTCGAATTGAATTTCATTACTCGAATCTTTGGGCAGCAAAAAATGGTTAAAAGAAATGACTTTTTATAATGCACGAGATATTCATTTAAATATTTGAATTATTCACTTTAATTATAAAATACTATAAATGGATTTTTAATTTTGATTTTTAGTTTTTAACGTTTTATCGCATATAATTTCACAATGATAATGGTAATATCTTATATCACGAAAAATAATGATTATTTAGAAATTATTGGTTAAAAGATGTGAATATTTTTACCATTTTTTAAATGGAATAGAAATGGATTAGGGTTTTGGGAATGAGTTAAAAGAGGTGAATAATTAAAATATGCGAATAATGAGTGTATTATCTAAATTGTTAATGCTTATACATAAAGTGAAATATTTCAATGCAATTCCTATATATTGAACGGAAATGTCAGATTTACTTTGGATCGACATATCGATATTTCGCCTTAAGACAGTATACAACATAATGTTGCATTTAAAAATAGAAAAAAGAATATTATATAAGGAATGAGAATGTATCACTTCTCTCACGGGTATCATCAGCGAACAGAGATAACAAAGTTAATGCAATTTCTTTCGATACTCTTAACTTTCTCCTTCAAAGTCTATACATAATAGGTTTGTCAATACTCTTATTATTCCATTCAGAATTGTTTCGTGTTTAATTCAGGAATTTTTTCTTTTATTGGATATTTAACTGCGTCTATAAATGCAAATAAAAATGCCAATTCAATGGAAAATTTCCTAAAATGAGATTTTTTATATCAATGATATCATTCAGGGAATTGTCAGAGTACTTTAATGGCAATAAAATTACATTCCGAAAATTTCTGAGTCACAAGTTATTGACATAAGATGCAAGAGATGTCCATTGTCCGAACTCTAATACTTTTGCAAAATTAATCAGTGAAATAAATTTGACGGTTTTGTATAAAAGTTTTATTGACCATCGAATTCTTCGAAAAAGAGTGGTATTATATTATTGAATTAATAATTTATATCTAAAATTGATGATCCGTCAGATAATTTCCTCTATGGTAACTCAAAGATGGCTCTTTTCACAATAAACAATTGACCGTTCCAATGGAAAAAGGGCATCATTAGAGTTATCATGTTTTTCTAAATT
>LBFL01002794.1:21846-39251 GCA_000988845.1 Hypochthonius rufulus
TGAATAATGAGTGTATTTAGCGTAATGATTACCTCTTCTTCAGGTGACGCCGCCATTTCGGGATCATTCTCTTCTTCTAATTTAATAAGGAGTTTATCCTATAAAATAAACAAGAGAATTGATTAGGACAATACATTTGCTCCGATATCCCACGAGATGTGAACATACTGAGTAATGCATTAAAGTGAAGAAAGAGAAAAAATTCTTTAATAATATATACCGCTATAAGAGTATATAATTTTCAGCTAAACATAGTTATAAGTTCTAAGATAATTGCGTGCCAAAAGGGGTGGTGAATCGGTACGTCTGTCATTGTAGCACTGATACATCTGATACAATACATCTCTTTTATTTGGTTTTTTCATACTCTTTTTTCGATATATCATCGTTATCGTTATTCTTTTCCAAAGCAAACCCCATGATGAATCCAATGATAGTTCACCATGATTTTGGCTCTTTTATATTATCTCTTCATTTTGTTATATTCAATTTCTCTGTTTCGTTACATTCACTCTCTTCATTTAGAATATCCTCTCTGATATATATATACATATATATACACTGTCATGACTCATTCATGTCTCATTCATGTCCATATTCAACCCGAACCAAACCAATGGGGATCTTCACTGATCACGCATCGCTTCACACCGTTTGACATTTATATGAATCTCGGTTCTTATGAATATGTGAAGGATGAGCCCACTTTAACGGAGCATTATTCACCTCAACCGAACCTTAACAATTATATGATGATCTGCTTTTAGAGGTTTTACGTAATTTAATTTCGATAATCGTGCATTTATATTATATCTATGCTCTCAAGTAATACATGTAATGTATTGAATTTAAAATTCAATACGAAATGGAATTGTTGAAAAGTCTAATGAAATTTCCGATATACTCAATGATATAAAGAAATTTCAATGATATACTTGAGAATTGTTTCGAGTAATACAGTGGTTAGTGAAGTCTGAGTCTTCAATATGCAGTGTATTGTTGAAGTTACACATGTATTGCTGCTAATATAAGTGTCCATAACATAATGCAATAGAAAATTCAGATTTTATGTTATTAAATGTATTATTAACAATGATACATGGAAAATGAGATTTTAGAGTAGGGTTGTAACTCATAAAATGTTAGTGTATTGACATTACTATGTCATTATCTGGACATTGTTGACTCTGGACAAATGTGTTTTCATCAGGGCAATTCTAGTAAAATCCAAACAAATCTATTCGACAACTCTAATTCAGACAGAATTTAATTTGTCCAAACATATGGCGTTTTATTTTCCCATTATTTATAAATTTATGATATTTGTTTATGATTTATCAGATTCATAAATCGTAATATTTTAATAATGAAAAGAGAAAATCTGATCTGAAACTACAGTAATATTTCCAATACGGTTATTACCATCTCTGTATATAGTATGTGATCATATCTGTCAATTTAAGAGGAAAAATGATTTAATACTTCTACAATGTAATGGTCTATCATTTCGGTACACAAATTGAAGCACGTGCTATACATGTATTAGTTATTTGAAATGATAAGTGAACATCGACAGACCCCACCCAAAGGTATATAAAAAATTATTCATAACCGTGGCACTTTAAGCGTATCAAATTAAATTACCGTTTCTCAAACTGTTATTACACCGATAATTTTGATAAATATATGTGTGGTGATTGACCTGTTGACCATTAATGAGCGTATAGTAAAGTTACCACATGATTCCACTGTACGTGACTAAATGCATTTGCGATAAAAATGATCCTTTTCTAAAGTAATAATACATTTTCTCATAAACTATTAGGGTATTGATTTTCATTTTAAGTGATGCGTCAAAATCATTATGAATATCATTGTCTAAGGCTTTAGTGTGGAAATTATTGCAGCACTAAAGTTATTATATATTACCATTATAATAGAAATTTATATATTTTCAGTGTCAAATATAATTGTGTTTTATTAATTTTCATATTTTAATAATTTTCATATATCATATATAACATGTTACGTATGCATATGATCAGTAATCACATTATACTTCAACAAATGTGATGCAATGTGATGCAATATGATTCAATATGATTCAATATGTCTCTGTCTTAAGTTAATTTCATTATTAACAAAGAAAACAGTGATAATGAAACAGTTTTAATGTAATAAGAAAAATCATGAACTATTTACTTAAAGCGAATTCGTATTTACATTTAAATCTTCTCCAAAGAGAAACGTATATTTATGACTGAACATATATTTATATACACATATACATACACCTAAACCTCTCTAACGTAAACATATTGCGGTGAAAAATATTGTTTGCTATAGAGAGGTTCTTAATGTAGCTAAGCTTATATGACCAGAGCGAGAAATTATGTAATAGAGATTGTGTAATAGAGATTATTTACGTTTGAGAAGTTTAGGTACATATATATTTAGGTTTTTTAAATTAGATTTTTTTGTTAATATTGCATTTCTTTAAACACTTAATCCTTTCACCATTACATGCTCTACGAAATGATTTATTTCTCCTCATATTTAAAACCTCAGTTTATAAATCTCAGACTTATTCTTCATGAAATGGCATCAATGGCCTGAGAAATCGTTAAAACCGTACCCATTACTTAAGAGTGAGCGAAAAAAATATAAAATGGATTTTGTGTAAGATATATGTGTATGTGTATGTGTATGTGTATGTGTTTTTTATATTTTTCGAAGAACCGAAATATTACATAAAATAAAAATAAAAATAAAAATAGAGAAGTGATGTGACATTTGGAAAAATGTGAAAAAAAGTTTCGGTTTTTTCTATTTTTTCCATTGAATTGTGCCGAAAAATATATCAATAGTTTATTGAAGTGTAAATGAGCGTTTTTGATTAAATGCATTGGAATTTAGGGATACACGAAATGCTAAACTGAGTTAATAATTCTCTTTGCGATTCACTTTTAATTAGTTAATGGGTATGTCAATACGACACTTATTAAATCCTAAGGCTAAAATGAGTTTTTAAATTGCATTACAATAAAATAACGTATTTATATTGAGTACACATATTTTGAATTCATATGAAGAGTATAGATATAAATTAAATTTAAAAAAATTAGGGACATTTATAGCACCAATTTTCTCTCTATAATGCCATGAAATGTTTATGAGGCAGGGATAGGAATTTCTAATTTTTTCACCATTAACGGTTAACATTAAATTGATTTTGACTTTCAAACTGATAACTTTAACTGACCGAAGTTAACAGTTAACTGCAGTTAACTGCAGTTAATAATATTAAAATGTTCCCATCTCTAGTTTGAGTATCTCAGTTTAAAGAGCTCATTATATGAATGAGAGTTAAGTTCCGATTGCCCATTTGAGACGAGTTTTTCCGAATTCACTTAATTTCTTAATATAGTATTAGTGTAGTATTAGTATAGTAATTTAGTATTGTGTCTCAATGGTTATGAGAGATCACTTTTATCATTTGAAAATATCTCAAAATGTGTTTAAAAATTCCATTTCCAAATTCTATTTCAAAAATTTTTTATCGTATTTTCGTGCACATATTTTGCTGATTTTTCTCAGTTTCATCTAAAATTTCAAATTTACACATAAAAAACTCAAATTCATCGGATGTCAGCGAATGAATTCATAAATAAATAATATACGAAAACCTAAAATCGTAATTTCGATTTACGAATGGAATTTATTCATAAAAACTTTAATCATATATAATTTAATATTACATCTGAACGCATATTAATATACACAAAAGTAAAGAAATATTTGTATATATACCGTATTTTGGATTGTATAGGAAATACTCTTTTTGATGCCTTTTGATATATTGAGAAACACTATAGTATTTTCTTATCATATCCTTATCATAATGCCTTTCCTAAGCTTATGTTTTTCAAACTGCAGTATTTGTCCCTATGGTAAGGGCCTCTAAAAGTGTTTCCGATACAATCGAAAATACGGTAAATTGCATTGAAACTATACTCACAATTTTATGATTGAGATGCGTGAGTTCTTTCTCTGTGACTCTTTTCTTATTTTCCTCTTCACTAATTGAGTGTTGACGTTTATAATCTTGAAATTTGCACACTAAAAACATAGCGGTGGTCAATTGTGAGACAAAATGACGAAAATTGAAAAAAGGAGCACAATTAATTGTTGGCATTGAATTTATGCGGTGACGATATATGCGGCCAAAATGCTGATACCGGCGATAATGATGATGAAGAGAGGTGAAGAAACAATTGCCGTGTTTTAGTCATGTCTGAAGCAATGAAGCATCGTGATTTTGACTTTCGTTTAAATAGTCGATTCAATTGATTCATCTCTTCATAGTCTCAACCATCAGAGTCTCAACCAACAGCTGCAGCATCATTTGGTTGTTGTGTTTAGTTCTACTGAAAGAATGGAATAAAGAGTTTCTCCGCATCAATATCCCAACGCATGCCCTTTCCAATGCATTTATGTAATACCACTGAACCATCGGCGGACACTTTATTGATCGTACAAAAGTTAGTAATTCGAAGAAGAGTTTGGAGTATGCTCCTCTCACATACCCTTTTCTGTACTTCGCAATTACTCTTTCTCTTCCTTTAGCATCGTCATCCGCCGTTCGACTTTTTTCCAATTCATTCCCAATTCATTCCCAATTCATTGAGTCGTATTCGTGAACTCTCAAAGTGCGGCATTTCCATTTTCTTTCATTTCCGTTCATATTCTTAATAATTTTCTGTGCTGACGAATGTCAAATCGACACTCTTATGCCACTCTTATGCCACGCCAAATGTTCAGTTATTTTTGCTTTACTTATGGTGTGATTCACTCTCTTTTAATCATGATGAATGCGATTTTAGGGATTTCATGTCTCAAAACACTAAAATATGAGACTCGTAAATAATATTTCGACAGAAAAACAATTTAATGTACTAAATTTGGAGCATTTTTACACGAAAATCTCATTTTTTTATTCATTTTCGATTCATTATATATTTTTCTTTAACAATAATAACAGAATTACATAAATTATTATCAATTTTATTGCCGTTCACTTTAAGTTTAAAGTCATTTATTTTACTCTAAACTTTTACGCTACAAATTTACTCGTTATACATTTAACATGCAGATGCGTGTATTATAATAGGGTGACCGTTCTTTAAGGTTTGGACGGCGGTTTGGAGTAGAGAAGAGAATAGTTAACTAAACTAAACTATAGTTTAGTTCAGTGTAGTTTTGAAATTTTGAAAATTTTTTAGTTTAGTTTAGTTTAGTTTTCAATTTTAGGAAATTTCTCATCTCTAGTTTGGAGGAACGTATGACCAAGTTTTCCTATACTTTAACATTAGCTAATGCTTTGTCTATGGAGAAATAAGCCCTTATCGGGACAATCTCTACGGGCCTATACACAGTTAATGTCGCATTATTTTTATTATTGTATTTTCCCCTTTCAATTCAATAATACTTTTCAATATAAATTCTCATTTTCTATTTAAATAAATTTTAAAATAATATTAGTTAAGTATTAAATTACTAATTATAATTCTTATGTCCGAATCATATAAATATTTTTTCAACTTCTGTAACATAAACAAATCTTTAGATCAGAATCATATAAAAATTTGCTATTAAACCTCTTTAACGTGAACAAATTCTTATGTCCGAATCACATAAACATTTGCTTTATAATAATAATAATTAAATAATAATTTGCATTTAATAATTTTAAAACGCAAATTAATGTATTTAAATAAACATCACATGAGTATGATAAACTTTTGGTTTATTCCGGATTTTGAGTCGTCATTTACTACCAAAATATTTAGCGCATGCGTAAAGTTATCAAAACACAAAACTTGGCATCAAGGCACAATACGTTAGTTTGGAGTGATCTCACCTAAAGAGGTTATTCATATATACAGTGCGTTTTTTAGGATAGAATCGCATGCTTTTTTAGGGATAATTTAAAAATAGTTATTTATAATCAAATGAAATTCAGCATATTGTTGTATATCCATATGATGTATCATTTGGTATAACAATGAATATCCGCGCGCGTGCATCAAAAATTATAAGCAATAATTAGTTTTTTAACTGTTTTTAGGATAGAATCACATTTTAAAGTGTCCCGATTTAAAAGACATGCCCAATGTCCGGTAATCCATAATTCACATTAAAGCCACTCTAACGTAAATCGGATTTACTAAATCCCCTCCGCGCAAATATTCTCTTTAACATAAACAAATTCTTAGACCCTAATAACATAAACCTTTGCTATTTCAACCGCTGTAGCGTATACAGGGATGCCCTAAATAAAGTATCCCCATATTTACATCAAATGTTAATATGTTAAATGTTAAAATGTTAATATGGGGATACTTAATCTAGGGCTACTTTATACATGTGTATATTGTAACATATAGTTACATAGCTATATTGTAAACATACTTTTCTATTGCAATATGCTTTAAAGCCTTATATTTGATTAGAGTTTTACTATATTTAGAAAAATTAAATAAATAGAAATTATGAAATGGAAATTATCATGTTCTCAATATTTTTATTTTAGTGTGAGATTTTGTTATTACCACTAATTTTAATTTGATATAATAATTTTAAGATTACAAGAACAGATATTTGTACTCATATATTTTTCAAAAATTTATATGTATTTTGTATTTTCCAAATATCATGATCCTAAATTTGAAATGTTTTGTTCTGACTTTAGATCTACGTTTGTTGTTCACCCTAAATATTCAGCGATTTTTCACATTAATCAAATTGTCTCCCCTTTAATTCCCCTGTAATTTCACATTTGACTTTTAAGACGCATTACAATACGGTTCTTAACAATTTAATGTATTGGTATCAGTGTTCGCCATCCACCAGAAAATTTTAAAGTTTTAGGGGGGTCAAGACCTACTTTTTTCCCAATTTTTAGGGGGGTGGGTCAACTTTGCACTTTTCCATGCTTTTTTCTTAAGCAATTTTTTCATTTTCGCAATTTTCGAGGGGGTCCAGCTCTCGCACCCTACCCAGACCCTAGTCAGACCCCCCTCCATTTGACATTACTTATTGGTATATATGATTTACCAAAAAGAAAAATTCTCGTAAAGTTTTGTTCGTTTACCTAAATTTATGTTTATGTTCATTTATGCTTAAATATATTTAATTACTAAAATATGAACATATATATGCTCCAATTAATAATTACAAAGTTTGTTAATTTATTTATAAATATTTTATGAATATTAATTATTCTCTCATATTCTTTCGTATTTTTTCTTTTTTCAAATTTCTCAAAAGAATCTTTTAATAAGTAAATGCATTTCACATTTTCTCGTATAAAGTATGATCCTTTCAACAATTCATTTTAAAATACGTCATATCTCTGTACACTAAACATATAAGATTTACTCCTTTATTTGAATTTATTCTAAATTTAGAAGTCCCATTATGTCGTGCATTTACCTAAAGCTATAAGTGACTTCTTTTTAACTCGAAAATATCTTTTCATATCTTTTCATAGAACATGTATACGTTACATGCGACAATAGTAAATGTCAAAAATGCTATTGATTGTCGCATAATATACACACATTTGTAGTAAAGTCAAATATTTACCGTCATATATTAGTTTTCCCCTAAACGCTGAGGAAAATCAATTCGTTATAAATTTTATTTCCGAATTCTTAACTGATGATTTCATTCGACTGCATTAGTGTTTAGTTTTTGATCCGTTTGATTTATTAAAGCAGATTTTGAGTGCCTTTTACTACCATTATACACTTCAGATGATTGAGTTGCGATATATATATATGAACATTATATATATATATATAATGTTCACTCTGGAAATTGGATCCTTCACCATCGCAATGGTCGCGTCGATAGACATTACCTGATATATTCTATTGATTCACTATAGAAATGGGAAAATGTTTCATAAAATGCGTATGAGTAATGTTCAGTTTATATTTCTCAGAAATATATTTTACAAAATTGGGTAATAAAATCTTTTTGTAAACCTTTTCCAATTGTTTCATGATATAAACAATTTAAAAGAGAGAAATGTTTTTCTTTAGGAAATTTTATTTTGTATTTAACTATAAATGTCGTACTTTAATCAATCGTATTGATTATCGATGATAAATCATGTGATACTTAATCTAAGTCTAGACTATAGACGAGAAATGGGACATGATGAACTTGATATGATGATTATAACTTAGCTTAGCTTAGCTTAGTTTAGTTTTTTAAAATAAAAATCATGTTCGCAATAGAATCGACTTATTTCCATATTTGAATTTCGCATTGAAATAAGCACAATCAATTCAAAGTAATGTTAAAATTACAATTAACTGCGAATACGCGATATTTTTGACTAAAATAATAAATCACAGGAAAATTTTAGAGTATTTTATTTTAGTTCCAAAGTTTTTCAAAATTCTTTATGTTCAGAAATTTAGTTTCGGAATCAAATACCACAAATGATCTAATAAAAGACCGGTCTTTTATTGTTTTCGTCAAGATTTTAAATGGTCTTTTAACAGAAAGTGGTCTTTTAATTTAGAATGGTTTTTTATTAGATCATTTGCGGTAGTTTAGTTTAGTTCGTATTTTTTTTAGGGAATTTCCCTTCTCTCGTCAAGACCTTGATTATTGCACACATGCATAAGTTGCGGTGAAATCTCTTTTAAGGATTAATATCATGGATACATCAGAATACATTCAGAGTCTGCGGTTATGAAATTAAAGGTCTCATATTTTTAGTTTATAATAAAAATTCCATTACAGCAAAAAATTTACAAAATGTAATCTATGTTCTGACAGTATATGTAATAGTATTGAAATGGAAAGAATGTCCTTAAATATTTAGTTTAATATATTTTAAACTTTTGGGGTCAGTTTTAATAAATCACTTTAAAAATCTGTGGGAATTTTAATTATGAATTACAATAGAAATATTTTGGTTGAAACGTTATTCATCATGCATTATTAAACATGAAAAATTCCGGTTGCAAATGACCAGAGGTTCCGAACCTTGACCCTTGGGTCAGTACGTATATTAATAATTTGGGGAATATTATTAAACAAATTAAAATGATTTATTTACTAAAATCTTCTGTTAATCCACTAAATATAGGACGAGTCTTTTCAATAATACATTAATACCCTGTGTCCACTAAAGGAGTTTACACTCACAGCACGTGTGTCGCATTCACCTGTTATATGCATATGTGTGTGAGTGTAAACTTCTTTAGTGGTCACAGGGTATATGAATTACGAAGTGTATAAAGTTACGGGTATAGAGTCAAAATGTTACATTTTGGCGAACATATTTATTTGATTCACACACACACAGTGCATGATTATCTGAAAATACTTCAGTTAAATGACGTCCTTTCACTGCACTTAACGATAATTATCCATTGACAAACATAATGTTATTCATTGGGTGTGAGTTGATTCTTAAGTCAGTGAATAAAAGTGCGGCATAAACATTTTATCTATTATTTCATTTACCCTAATTTTCTGCATATAACGCGCGCGGCGTTATACAACAAAAAAGTGTATTTTTCACTAAAAAATAAGAGTGCGCGTTATACAAGTTATACGTGGAAAAACTTTTCATTTTGAGTTTTAAAAAGTTTCATAATTTAAAAAAATAGAGTTTTTGGCATTTATTAAAGGTTTAATCGTTAAATCCATCGAATAATTCATCCGATTAAATATTCAATGATTCTAAATCACTGATCAAATTATTTAGTAATGTTTTGAGATTTACGGCATTCTCTTAATCACCAAAAATCAATTATTTTCAATTTTATTTTACATATTTGACAATTGGGGGCAGCAATTAGTATGCACGTTATACACGGGTGCGTGTTATACATGAAAAAAAAAGTTTATTTCGCTTCAGAATTAAGTGCGCGTTATACACGGATGCGCGTTATATGCGGAAAATTAGGGTAATATTCTAAAAGAGGCATTTCCATAGAAATTACTTAATGCATTATGAATCCTTTTTTGATGATATAACATTTTTATCTTAAAATGAGATAAAAGTTTTAAATCCCAAACGATGCGGAACGTTATTATTTTTGGAAAATACTATTTTTTCGTATACACACTTTATTCAACTTTTTACTTATTCAGCATCTTTGGTGTGAGCATTCTATACCAAAATGTTAAAAAAACGAGTGAATTGCTTTTTAATATGTTATATGTTAAATTTTTTCTTTTATATTATTTTTCAATATCAGTTAATTATTATACATTTGAAGTTTTTCAACAGAAACTTTAAAGTTTAAAGTTCAATCGAATCAAAAAATGCTCATAATTTATATAATAGAAACATATGATAGAAGAAGTGACGCAATGTAATTATGTAATTATTTCATTAAAAAATATATTTCTCAAATCATTAATAATAATCGGGATGCGGATTAATTACTATTAATCGCTATTACTTAAAATAAGAGCGAAACATAAAATTAAAACGTTTCACACTGTTTTTATACAGAATATATATGAACTTTTTTGAGAACACCAATTAGTGATGCACAAATGACTAAATTAATCATGTACATCATTATTAAGAATATGCAAATTTATACATAAAACAAAAGTTTTATTAATAAAATAGTTATTTGTGGATTTACGTTTTTATGAGAGTCCATTGTGTGAAATTCAATATGTGTTTTTTGTGCATATTTTTAGTGTATGAAAGGAAATGCTTTTGTTATGTATAATGGGATTTTATTGTACTCATATATTTCCTTTGTATTATTACTTATCCTATGATTTTTCAATCTCATAGTTCAGTACGTATTTTCATATACATATATATGTATTGTAACATTCACACACACACAGACAGACGATTAACTAATGACAAACAAAAGACAGAGACAAACATAAAGACAATTTCCCGGATGTCGTTTCCCGGAAGTGACTTTCCCTGAAGAGCAATTTACCTGTTTGGACCGGTAAAGACTAAAATGTCCCTGTCAAACCCCCCTAAAACAGTCAAAAATCTCCCCAAAACCCTACAAAGTTCCGGGAAATCTAAAACATGCAGACACCCCAAATCATTAGAATTACACCCAAAACGACAGGAGACAACTCTAATCAAAGGATGTTCAACTTCAATGCAGTAACAGGAAATAGGATACCAAAGGTAATATTTAAACCCCATCCTAAACCCATCAAAATCAGTTGAGTTTCAGTACTTATGGAGAGAACTTCCGCCATAAGCCCCTTAAACAGTGAATCTCTCATTCTTTAAATTACAATTATTTTATGTTAAAAGTTACTATTGTTGTTTCAATGGTGTATTATGTATTCATTTATTTTGTGGCGACAATAAATGGATGATTTGTGAAAAGATTAAAATCTTAGTGATACTTATTCTTATCGTCTATTCGTGGGGAGGAATCCTTTGGTTCGTTTCACTCATATGGTCACATGACCTAAACTCACCGCAGACAGTGAACACCGACACTCTTCTGATACTTCGTAAGTCTGTATACATTTAACTTTAACGATTATTCTCCAAAAACAATCGTGAAAACCGTGAGACATTTTAATGATAATATAAATATAAATAAATTGAAAATCTGATAAATTTATAGTAAGATAATGAGCGTTTCATCAAAAACAATGTACGAGAATAATGTTGACGATTCCGATGATGGTGATGCTCGTGAAGAAACTTCGGCCGAAAGGGAAAAAATCGGTAAAAGAATCAACAGGGAAACAAATTTTTGGTATAAATTTTGCATTAAATTTAATTTGTTTAATTAAATCAAATATTTGAAAAAGCTTTTTCCAATGCTATTGATATTGAGCCGAAAAATGTGACACGTATTTCAGCCACTGATGCAGTGTGTCTCATTCCGGGTCAAATTGAAATATTCAAGTACTGGATGGCCGAAGGCAAAATAAATCATCGATTTTTTAAAATTGACCGTTCAGTTGGCGATAGTCTGATTAAAGGATTAAAATATGTAATGATGAAAAAATCGAAAAAATAAGACATTTTGAGACTCAAACTGAAAAATTATTAAAAATTTTTGAAACTTAAAACTTAATTAAAATGATTGTATAGTTATTATGTAATAACAATAATATTCTATAACACAATATTACGCGTCGCAAATATATGTATAGGCATAATGCTTTTAATTTCTGAGAAAATTCTAATTTAAAAATTTTTTGGGGGACACATATATATATACATATATATACATACATATACAGTCATTATTAATTTTAATTATTATTCAAAATTTATAATTATATGATAATCTTATTGTTTAATTTTAATGTAATTTTTGTTTATTAATACAATAAACAATTATGATATTTAAACAAAACAATTATTATAATTTATTATACAAAAAATGCAATAATGCATTTAAAAAATTTTTTCTTAAATATTTTTAAAAGAAAGAATTATACAGTAAATTCTATAAATATATGAATAAATATACATTTTCACTTATTACAATTGGATGTTTCATCGGATAATAATGATTTATTAATACCCATGGATATATAATTGTAAAGTCATAATATGATATTGTTTCATCTAAGGATTCACAATTATAATTAAAACGGAAATCAGAAACACGGCCTCAATGTAATACTGTTCTAATGACATTTTTGATTTCTAATTTTTTTGATATATTAAATTATAATTTATACGTGATGTAACATAGACTTTTTTGCATTTGATTTAACTAATTTATAAAAATCACATTCCCAAATACTTTCAAAATTATAGCCTATATTTATAATATAATTCTCTTTCTATTGTTTTGTCATATTTTCCATTAAAAATTGTTTTTTTTTTGCAGCCGTGTCATCTACAACCATAAAATTCGCATACATTTTTTTAGAAACACCGTCGACAAAGTATTTTCCGACTGGAATTTCTTTATTAATATTTATATTACGTTCTTTTGCTATCAAATCAATCCGTGCTAAGCCAATTTTTGAAAATTTTCGCAATAATCATAAACCGGTGTTAATCCAATATGATGAAAGTACTTGTCATGTTTTTGAAAAATGTTTTTGTAAATTTAAAGGCACTTCCTTTGTTTAATAGCGGATGAAATACAATACTCGTGATTTAAAATTTTTTAAATAATATACAAAGGATATTGCACACTGCTCACTTTTATAAACAAAATTCTAATCCTATTATTGTGCAAACGGTATGAGATATTTTAAAAATCTCTTCACTAAAATGTTTTCATATCTAAATATTACTAACGACACACTATAATTTATACATTAAATTAAGTAATGTGCTTCAAATTAACATTTAAGTTTTATTTGCTATTTATGTATTAATACCAAGGACTAACCAGACATTTGATGTGTGATAAATATACTTTATTTTACACAGTTTAAGCCTAGCTATTAAAACCTTAGGTTAGTTTTTGGCAAGTGTTGTTTTAAGCAAAATGTCGGAATTAACATATTTAAGGAATAAATATTGTGCTTGCTGTACTGTAAGGTGTGATTCACGTATTAAACGCTTTTTAAACGGTTTTTAATGATAAAACAAACATATTTGATAATAATATTACTTTATTACGAGCTAGAATGCAATCTCGCCATAACTAAACTGTAAGGGAATTTTGATTTTTAAAATGTAAATATTTTTAAAAGTATATGGAATGATTTAATAAACAATATATATTTTTAAATCCCATGATGTGCTTAATAAACTATTAAAATTTTATTAAATTTAAACAACATTTGTCCAAAACATGACAACTTCTTTCGTAAGTATTTTAGTTTTAAAAATATTCTAATGCTAAACCTGTCAATGTAAAACGTTGTGAAAACGGATCTATTTGTGTTATAGACATATGTAAATCGCGGAATTTTATTACAGCAGTTAACAATATCATAGCATCATTATCAAAATATGATTTTAATTCTCAGCCAAAATTGAAAATATATTCGAAATTATTGTTATACAATTTTTCTAATTAATTTGTTTTGTCATGTTTCATTTCATAATAACCAAAATATTTCAGAGGTATTTGTTTTAGTGTTTTATCCAAATTGTCACTTCGATCAAAATAATAGGGAAAATACCCTTTTTAAAATTATCGAATCCAAATGATTTTGGCAGATTAGATAATGGTTGTTAAAAAACAACCGAATCAATAATACGAATATTTCCTGCTTTAATATACAATTTTGTACTGTTCATTATTACTTTCATGTTCAAAACTTCACGCTTACAAAATTCTTTAAATAGCCAATGTGAATCATATCCACTTCCGTTGTGTGCTACAACTATTACCTTACCGTCAATTGATTCAGCTTTTTTGCTTTTCACAAATGTTTATTCATATATTTATAGAATTTACTGTATAATTCTTTCATTTAAAAATTATATTTAAGAAAAAAAATTTTAAATGCATTATTGCTTTTTTTGTATAATAAATTATGGTATTAATAAATCATTATTATCCGATGAAACATCCAATTGTAATAAGTGAAAATTTTGGTTATTCAATTAAAAATTATTTTGGATTTATAAGATGTCAAATATTATCACCGAAACATTTATATTTGCCAATATTTCCAATGATTATAAATACCAAATAATTTTTTCCATTGTATTATATATGTGCTAATAATCAAAATTAATATTCATGCAACTACAACGATAATGAATGTTTAGAAGAAACATTTGCTACTGTTCAAGAGTAAAAAGCGTTAGAATCAGGCTATAAAATTGTTAAAATTTTCGAATTGTTAGATTACAAACAGATAATACGATTTTTCAATAATACATAATCTTATTACTTAAACTTAAAGCCGAAAGTAGTGATTTTCCAAACAATAAAGTTAGTGAAAAAAAAATAAAAAATGGATTGAAGATTATTATTGTAGGGAAAGAGTAAAATTAGAATTAATTCAAAGAGTAATTTTAAGAATATGGTAATTGTGCGGAAATGCGTGAATTTTACACAACTGGCACAAAAATGTATGCATATTTAGTCGTTTTGCCGAGTGATGAACAAAAAATTAAAATTAAAACAAAATGATAACGATAAACACTTGAAGCGGTGAAAATGCTTAACTATAACAGAATAAAAAAATATGACAGTCGATTTTTAAATAATATAGAAACAAATGTCCATATAATACAACAGTTTATGGCAAATAAATGCCATAATGTATTTAGTTGTAAGATTAAAAGATTGTTACAAATTACTAGCAATAAAGGAAGGATTGTAGACAATAATACGTTGCCATATGGTTTTGTTGCTTAATAAATATTTATATATGAAAAAATGGATTTTGATTTAGTACATCTACAATTTAAATGTCCGTTTACTTGTTTAATTTCAGGAACAACAGGTAGAGATAAAAGTGTTTTGACACGAAATATTTTAAAATATTAAATATTATTTACGATAGAATTTAATACAATTAAAGTTATATGGTATTATGGTGTAAGGAAGCCATTGTATAATGAACATTTTTCAAACAATGTTTATAGATTATGTAAATGGTCTCCCTACAATTGAAGAAATTCTAAAAAATAAACCGAATATAGTAATCATCGATGATTTGATGAATCAATTAGGTAATAATGCTGAAGCTGCTGATTTATTTACAAGAGGGTCACATCATTACAATATAAGCGTAATATTTATTACTCAAAATTTGTTTTATCAAGCAAAACAAATAAGAAATATTTCATTAAATTTTCATTATTATATTATAAAAAGTCCTCGTAATACATCGTAAATCTTGCATTTTGATCGCGAAGTGTTTCCGGGAAAAACAAATTCATTTATCCAAGCATATGACGATGCAACTCTAAATGCTAATGGGTATATAAATATTGACTTTATTCAAGATTCATCAAATATTGCAAAAGTGAGATCTCGTATACTACAAGTACGTGGTTATTTTGTGCCAATTACATTTAAGATATGGTGTCAAAAAATTTTTAATTTGAAATTAAAAAAGTTCAATTGGTGGTTAATGTTAACGATCAGAAAACTAAACGTTCAATAATTAATCAATTAGCAAAAAATCGTTCTATCTATTTAGTATTAAAATTGCTCAAAATATTGTCAATGAATACACTCACACTCTAATTATTTTATAGAGATGTGAGGAGGATCTCACAAAAACCCAATTGCTTACTCGAGATTCGAACACCTGGCCTTAGTATTCTAGCCCCAGAATAATACAACTGAGCTATTATGCCTGCTTATATGAATGAGGTCTTAGTTTATTATTTATATCTAATTAAAAAACTTCAAAAAATTTTCTCATCTGTAAGATTCTAACTCACAATCTATATCTTACAACTCCAACATAATACAACTGAGCTATTCTAATATATATCAAATTATACACTAATATCTCTATTAATCTCTAACATTTTTATTAGAACTAAAATATTTAAATCTTTATATAGATTTTAATTTTAATTATTATAGGTTAAAAAACGGCGGAAGGGCGAAAGGGTAATGCGTCCGAAGGACTTAGCACTTCGTGCGCGCTAGCTTTGGTATAAAGTATACTTTATTTTTTCATACATTAAGAGCATAGATTACCTTTTTTAGATAGAGATCTTTATTGTAGTTCTTTATCATCCATTTACAAAAAGGTATAATTTTTCAAAAATATAGTTGAAATTTCATCAAAAAAGCGAAGTCTAAAACTCGACAATTTTCTTGGAAAATTTGCCTCCTCATTTTCTATACTACTTACGGAGTTAAAACAATACGTGAATTACAAAAACAATTAAATATTGGAAAGCTAAAAGTAGGTGACGAAGTGCAGCAGAAATATGAATTTAAAAAATTCGATAAAAGTTATTCATTGTGGACAGATGAAATTTTTATAGTAAAAAATTGAATAAAAAATAATATTCCAATGCATCATGTAGAGACTGTAGAACGCAAAAAATTGTTTCAACGATTTTATGAAAATGAATTATAAAATGTTAGAGAAACCATACATCGAGTGCAGGTAATAAGAAAGCGTAAAAGAAAAGGAATTATTTCATATTATGTCAAATGGCTTGGGTATCCAGAGTGGTACAACAATACATGGATCCATAATAACGATTTAATAAAATTAAATGGCTTATAGTAATAGTGAATTATTTCGCTTTATTCATAATGTTATACTTAGATGAATCGGAATCAGTTAAAGAAAAATTGGAACTGCATGCTACATATTAAAAATCATTTTAAATATTTCAATTTAATTGCTATTGTGTTAATGTTTAATTCGTGTTGTATATATCAAATTTGGTATCAATCTAAAATGATTAACGATGAATTTTATATTGATTTATCAAGTAATGTTACTCATTACGA
>LBFL01002798.1:0-12985 GCA_000988845.1 Hypochthonius rufulus
TCCCCGTTATTTAATAGGAATATCAAAACTTCTGTGACCTAATTTTAGCCTTAGACCTCATTTGGGGCGACAGTTATATACACCGTTGAGTTTGTGTTGACGAGTACTTCTCAAAAATATATACACTTTCCCAAAAGGCTTTTGGTACTTCGTGAGTATCCCTTGTAAGTATTTCATGGGTACCGATAAGCTAGAAATTTTTTAATGAGTTTTTGAGAAAGATTATTCATTTATATGAAAACCCTTATTTGAATTAAATTTGGCAAGTCTCAGTCAAATAAATAATGAAAAGTTCGATAAAAGTACTTATTTATAGAAAGTCTGGAAAAGTGCGAATTTTAAATGTTAAAATAAAATAATTTAATTATGCAATAACCCCTTGCGAGATTTTGATGAAATTTCCAGGATGATAATTTCAATGAATGACCTTTCTCAAAAACTCATTAAAAAATTTCTAGCTTATCGGTACCCATGAAATACTTAGACCTTCTCGCAACCTAAAGCCAGAGTGCCTACCCCTCATCCGAAAATTTTCAAACTCGTCAAACAAAATTGCCCGAACCAAAGTTGATTTTTTAAAAAAAAAATCAAAATATTCCAACTAGTTCCGAAGTTATTACAATTTTAAAAACTTTTGTTTGAAAAAACGCTGTGTATAATCATTAGCAGTTTATATTTATTTACTTTTTTTAATATAAGTAACTAAAGAATATATCGTATGTTCCACAATGAACTTCCCATTATATAGCATTATACATGCGCTTTATTATGTAAAGTTATGCACTATATTAACTTTATGAAAAATTTCTTTTCTAATTAATTACAAATATATAGATTGGCATCGTCTTAATGGGGTATTTCATAAATTTTGTTAAATAATTAGAAATGTGATTAAAATAATGCATTAAATTACACAGTAAAGAGCAAAGAATAAAATGCTATATAATGGGAAGTTCATTGAGGAACAAATGGTATATAATAACTTTAAATATGCAATTTCCAAAAACGCAAGACAGGGCTCTATTATTAGTCAAAGATTGTAAAAATGTCCAATTATGTAGTTTTGGATTTGGCAACCTTGTGTGCAATAATCAGAGACGAGACAATTATGGTAAATCCTCATCACAAATGTGCGCTGATATTGCGCGGAATTAGTATTTAAAGTGATAAGATGTGATAATAAGTATACAATTTTTATTAGGAATGGGTTAGGTTTGTTTGAAACTTTCTAGAACTTGGAAAAATTGTAATTACACTTTTACTATATCAGTAATTTTAGAACACCCATTAAAAAATCAAGTAACAAAATATTTTATATAATCAATTTTTGATTACAAATTAATAGAGATTATAGCTGTCTTAATTGTGGAAATTTCTCGTCTCTGATATTTATTTACCATATAGATTCTCCAATTGATAACAAATACACTATAGCATGATAATTTTAGAATTTTCTCAATCATCAATAAAATGGGGTTCAAAGAACCCACACAATTGCTCTGATTGTTTCTTTTACTGAATTCGTCATCTGCACCCACACCTAAGTATGGGAGTGTCGTAAATGCAAATGGAAATATCCAAATCAATGCCAAAACTTTAAATGTTCTTTTAGCATTTCGAGTTAATGAGTATCGTAAATATTTCAGCGTCAAATATCGGTCAACTGCAATGTACACTATATGATGTAACGAAATTATACTTAGATTTAATCCAAAAATATATAATAAATTGCAATCTGTTATCCATTTTCCATTGTGTCTTATGCTGAAAGCATTTATACCAGAAAATGGCATGATGTAAATTCCAACGATGGCATCAGTAACGGCTAATGATGCGATAATGTAATTACTCGGAGAGTGTAATTTCTTTGATAATGTTATTGTGATGATCACCAATAAATTAAATAAAAATGTTAAAAGTGATACTAATGAAATCATTATCATTGCAATTATTGAAATAAATAAATCACCATTACTATTGTTGCACATAAAAAATTTTGTATTATCCATTATTATTCATATAGAAATGTTGTTTTTAAATTCACATAAAACTAACTGACAATTTGATAAACTAACATTGCATTAAAATAAAATAATATATACAAAACATTTCAATGCCACACTATACCTTATTATAGAACATATTAAATAACATTGATTTGCGTCACATGCCTATATTCACACCCTGTATTTTATGTAATAAGTTATTAACGAATAAATGTTTTTTTTAAAAAAAAATCCATATTATAAATTAAAGCGACATATATATAGATGATGACGCTAGGAAATTGAATCATAAAAATTTAGTGTGACATACAACACATCTCAGGAGATACAAAATAAAAATCTCATTTTTATGCACGTTTTTATTACATATAAAATTATTAATTGTCGCAACCCAACTGAATTTCAAATAAACTATAATTTAGCTTATTTAAACTTTTATTTTCTATTGCACATACAACATTAGGCAAAATTGATGGGCCAGATTTTTAAATATTTTGATACACTTCTCGATATAGTAGGACATAGAAATTTTAGAAATCTATAGTGCATTCGCTCCGAATTCTAACAGCAGTTGTCTCGATATGCATGTGCACGTGTTAGCGCGTGCGTCCACTATTTTTATATAGTCTAAACTTTAAATTTATTGCGTAAACTTTTTCTTACAATCTTAGGAAACAAATAAATTAATAAGTATGAAAAAATTTCGTTTTAAATATTTTACCATATAAATTATCCAATTAATTATTGGAATGGAAATAAATGAATTATTCCAATAAACAAATAAGTCGAGTCCAAAGTACTGATGCATTTATTTTGACGATTTCTGTTTAAAAATTCGTCATCTGCATCCACACCTAATAAGGAACGTCACTTTCATGTGAATTCCCGTTTTCCCCGAAACTTCGCTATAATTTACAACACCCTATATGAAGATTTAAAAAAATTAAATTAGCTGCAATGACGCTTCCGTTACTATTTTTAGGTCATGTTTAACCCCTTTTGTTAGAACAGGTCCTGCAGGGCCCTGACACTGAATTCTTAATTTCAATATTATATTTCTGCTATTTTCTTACATCTAAAGGTATCAAAAATTAAGAATTCAGTATAAGGGCTCTACAGCGCCTGTTCTAGCAAAACGGGTTAAACATGGCCTAAAATGACAACGGACGCATCATTGCAGCTAATTTAATTTTTTAAAATCTTTATATAGGATGTGTAAATTTTTGGAAAGTTTCAGGTTAATCGGGAATTAACATGAAAGTGACGTTCCTTATAAGTATGGGAGTATTTGATATACAATCAGTATTATCCATATAAATGCCAAAGCTATGAATGTTCTTTTAAACTTTGAGTATATGAGTATCGTGAATATTTTAAAGTTAAATATCGGTCAATTGCAATGTAAGAGACATGATATAAGGAAACAACCATGAGACTGCAGATTATAATAAACTTTGCGATTTATTATCGCACCCCCCGTGTGTCTAACGTTGAGATTTTTTAATCTATACACTAGCATTACATATATTCCTACGATAGCTTATATCTTTTTACTAATGTAATATATCATAATACAAACATTTTAATTAATTATTGTAAATTTATTAGAATTAATTTCTTAAATATAAATTAACATGTCGCTGGTTAAACATTCCGTAACTTATACATGCGAATATGAAAGAATCGGTTTAAAGCATTAATAAAAATTTTTTCAGATTGAAATACGTTAATTAAATCATCATCAATTTCCGATTTTTCTCAAAATTTTCCATTCAAAGGTATGCCAATATTTTATATATTATTTATTATATTTTATATAATTTCTTAGGGTTTAAGGAATAGTATTGAAATCTTAAAAGGTGGTTAACTTAGTGTTACTAACTACAGAGTTTTGCACTGTACAATACAGTTTTAAACTGTCAAGGTACAATGTACAGTTAATACTGCACGCAGTATGTACAGTTTTACAGAATTTAAATATGAATTTGTATAATAATTATAGATTATATTCTCTTAAATAATCTCGAAATATTTTTTATAATATTTTCAATCATAACATCTGTTTTAATAATTTATAATTTTCTACATTCAGTTTAGAGTTTAAATAATTTTTATAATAAATATACGGAGATCACTCTGTAAATTCACACTCCATAATTTTACATTTTCTATAATTTCATACAAACCTTAGGTCCCAAAGATGGAACTAATTTATTTCAATGTAATGTAATTTCACACTTCTATAAAATTACATGCAACACAATTGACCTAACGCAGAAAAAAAGGTTTCATTAGAGGCCATACATATACATATAATCATACATATGTATAAATATTAAAATTATATGTGATAATAGCTTAGAATTTATAACCTTTTAATTACTTTAATCATAATTAAAAATTTAATTGACAATTTTTACTTTACTCAAAATTACTATTAAAGTTATTTAGATCCAGTGGAATGAAATCCACATTTTTATTTTCTAATTCAACCATATTAAAAATGTATTAAATATTCTAATTGTAATAATTTTATTTGCATCTGACCAAAAGAATGGCAAATAATATGCGTATATAAATGGATTAATCAGTGAATTCAAAAGCATGAGAGAACTCAAAATTTGTAATACTACATTAAGAACTGATGGCGAAAAATTAAATTGATATATTTCAATCATTATGTACTTAAAGAACAAAAACGGAAAGCAGCAGATGTAAAAAGCAATTGTCACAATTAACATCGCATTATAAACTTTATTTTCTCTTTTCTTTTGTTTTGCATAATCTATATTCATTTTTCCATTATTTCGTTTCTTTCCATTAAATTCTATTTCTTTGGATCCCGGTTTATTTCGGATACTTTTTCGTGCGATCTTTAGAAACAATAAAATAATTATTAGAAAAGTATTTTTATAAAATAAAATATATAAATATTTACCATATATGTTCTCCAATTTAAAATCTTTACACAAAAACCTGCAAAAATTATGATTCTTTTGATATATACATATATGGGGTTTGAAGAACCGTTGAAGCGAATTATTAGAATGTTACAATAAGTAAAATCTGTATCCACACCTAAAAATGGGAGAGTATAAAATACCATTGGCACTGCCCAAATCAAAATTAACACTTTAATTGTTCTCCCAGAACTTCGAGTTAATGAGTATCGCAAATATTTCAAAGTTAAATATCGATCAATTGCAATGTAAATCACATGAAATAGTGATATAACTATAATTGAAGCGCAGATATATAATATCGGTGTGCACTTTAAATTACATTTTCCAATATGTCTCATGATTAAATATGCAAATCCCCAAAATGGCATCACTAAAATTCCTACAATAGCATAAGCAACAGATAATAATGCAATAATATAATTACTCGGAGAGTGTAATTTCTTTGATAATATTATTGTGATGATCACAAAAAAATTTAATAAAAATGTTAAAATTGAAACAAATAAAATTACAATTATAACGACAAATGAAATAAACAAATCACTATCACTGTTATTACACATAAAAAATTTTGTATCATTCATTATATTAAAATGTGAATTATATAATTAAATTAATACCTTAAAACATTAATTGCCATAGCCTTTGTGATCGAACAAAATGAATTAAAATAATTCTGCTGTTAATAGGTTCTTTTAAAAGGTTAATATAACACTGGAATTACATATCTAAAGTTTCAATCAACAATATATAAAATTATTGGGATATCTTTTAATGAAAAAATTCTGTTTAATACTGGATTAAGCTAATGAATTCACTTTATTATGCAATAAAATTATTTCATTTCACACAAATCTCATACACTTTAGAAAACAATAATTTTCCTTTTTTCATGCCTTAACTTCAAACCTGTTTTTCTTACATTCTCACGTGGAGAAAACAGGTTGTTTATTCATAAATGTACTCAATTTAATTTTAATGACATAATGTGCGTCAAATGAAAAAAAATTCAGTTAGCATTTATATCATCAATATTTGAATTTCAAGTTAATGTTGAATATATTAATAAATAAAGGGTGAATATTAAATAGTTTATCAAATTTGATTTCATAAGTAAATATAATTATTGCTCAATTTTAAATATTTACTATATTTATAGGATTTATTCGACAGGTTTTAAAATAACAATCAATATATAACATAAATAAATATAAATGTAAGGTCATTCCCATATTAGCTGTCTACATCCTTATCACTAATATATTAATGAATAATAAGTGTTAAGAATTGATAGCGAATTACACGGTGTATATGAGAGTAATAAATTTATAAAACAAAAAAATATGTATTATACAAAGAATTTTAGAAAAATCATTGTTTATCAAACACTTCATATATAGAAATGATTATTTTAGTTTAGTACACTTTAAAAAATAACCTAGCTAACATTAAATAAAAATAATCTTCCTATGTTTATGAAAATTAATATGAAATGATAAATATTGTCTAAGTCCGCCTTTAATAATAATATACACCCATTAACTAATAATCCTAATCCCAAATTTCCAATAGATTATTGTGAAATGCGGAATTTGCTTTGGGATCTATTGGTTTATTTTCAGAGGGCACTGTAGCGTTATATTCACGCAAAAGTTCTTTTAATTGATTCACTATATGTGGTTCTTTTGTCGCGATATTATATTCACACAGATCTTCAAGTATATTAAATAAACACGGCGAATGCATCGGGTGACATTCATAATCAAATATATCTTTAGTATAATTAATATTTGTCAATTCTCCCGGAGGATGAAACCGTACATTGAAATTACCATTTGATACAGTCCCGGATATTAATTTATAATCACCGCTTCGAACGGCCCAAACCTGTAATTTATCATCAATATTGTGAAGTAAATCATTATGTGGTGATGTTAAATTATTATTTAAAATATGCCAATAATCAATACCATCGTTTGGACCCAATTCTTTAACATCACCCCTCGCAGCACTATAAATTGTTGACATTAAATCATGTATCACTATAGTGTGTGCATAAGTTATCTGATACACCCCTAAAATAATAGTAGTATTGTCATTAATGGCGGTAAAAAGCATTAAATTAATATTATACTTCTTAATTTGATATTAATAAATAAATAATGATTATTGTACGATCTGAAGAAAAAATAATTAAAATTAAAACATTATTTAAGGCGGTATTAAAGATTAGACAAATCACCCGAAGGTTAAGGTGTTTAACAAATACAGTATAATTGTGGCTCAAGAGACATGCGGTCAATAATTTTAAAGGTCACGGGCGAAAGATCAAAGTCACACCTAAAACAAAATAAATGATTGAGACATATTTTCGGGACCAATCGGGTGCGTCCATATGAAAATGCTTCAAAAGCCAAGAATTTAGTGATCATTTTAATGAAAAAATTATAAAATTTCGTTTGCTACCGTCGGGCGATATTAGTATCGGATGGAAAATATTCAATTCGAATGGTTTTTGAAAAAATAAAAATTTATTTAGGTGATGATCATCTTGACACGTTAGATTCTCAGCAGTATATAGCAAGTTCAATGGTTCTTTGGATAAAATCAATGATGTACTAAATTTATATGAAATTGTTTTTGAAATAATGAAAGTTAATTTGGGTGATGACCATCATAGTACAATAAAATTACAAAATTATTTGGAATCGGTTAGGGGGTGTTTAAGCACTTTCAATGATGCACTCGATTTAAATGTGTCAATACATATAAATGAAACTTCAGAAACTTAATTTATGCTGTTTTTATTGAGATTAATTCCACACAACTTTAAAGTATAACATTTTACAAATTGAGTTAATATCCCTAAGCCTGTTTTTTAATATTTTATCACACACACAATAATGTTTTCTGAGAAATGCAGCATATCGCATTAATGAATGAAATTTTAAGATAATAAATAGTTTTGGTGACACCTTTTATAAGCTAATTCTTCGACAAATGTAATATATAACATGTAAAAATGAAAATTCGACTTTTAATTGATAAGCTCATTTATATGCAATTATGATCAAATACAAAGTGTTTACATAGATCGATTAAGTTCATACATTATGTTACTGATATTTTAATTTTATTAATTTAGTTAAATATTATGAAATTGATTAAAGTTAAATTTAGCGTTTATCATTTACTAATTTATTTTAATGCGGAACGTGTAAAAGATTTTGCAGTTTTAAAACGCGCAGAGCGTATATATCGATAGGATACACGTATAACTGATTCTATGATAATAAACATACGAATTGCGTCATTAATTTGCATGAAAAATGAAGAATATTTATTAAGCAAAAATATAGTAATGAAGATTTTTATTAATAAAAATTAAACACTACAAATATAGCAATCGTTTCAACATACTTTTATGAAAATATAGTAATTATTAATTTACGTCATTAGCAGAATCCCTATTTTTCTGGACTAAAAATTATGAAATTCGGGCGGGAAACGGAATTTAAAAATAAGTCGATTCGGGACTTATTCTGGACTAAAAATCATTAAATTGAGAAGAAAATAGTGTTTTAAAATGGTCTAATTCGGGACTTTTGTGTAATTAAAAATTAAATTTGGAACTCATTCAGGACTCAAAATTTATTTATAGCATGCAAATTTTTGAAATAAATCACAGAAAATTATAATATTAATTCGGTACATTTTTCAGTTTAAATAAGTAAAAAAATCTGCGGACTCATTTAATATTTTAAAATGTTAGCTTAATACCATTCATATATTTTCTAAAATACTAGTAAAAAGCTTTGTACTTCGTATCTTTATCCTGTACAACAATTAGATTATTAAACAAATTTTAAGCTAAAAGCATTGGCGTTAATTTTCTAAATAATTACGATTCTATTTATACATGAATTAATTATCTTGATCATTTCAATTTTATAATACATACGATTTTCTGCTTTGTGTAAAAAACTTTTAATTGACATTTTTAGGTTCAGGTGATTACCAGTCAAACGCTGAATAGAAATGCCATGATTATAATAAACTCTCTGTACTTATTTTAAAAATAAATTTAAAAACAACATATATTCATCATAATTTATATTGTGCTGCTTTTTAAATTTATAATTTATTCAGTATATGCAAACCATTGACGCAAATTACCAATGAAAAAAATATATGACGTTAATATTGATGAAAATTTAAATAATATACTTATTTATGGTCAATATTCTGACATTGAAATTAGATTCTATATATTAATAGCTATAATATCAATGAGATTTTATTGAGATTTGATTTAAAAATATTTTAATTTTGCTAATAATGAATGAAACTAATATTTTAAAATGTAATAAGAGTGATGGTGATGTATTTATTTCACTCATTGCTGCGTTTGTAATTATATTTGTGTCTCTTTCGACATTTTTATTTAACTCTTTGGTGATCATCACAATAATATTATCAAAGAAATTACACTCTCCGAGTAATTACATTATCGCATCATTGGCTGTTACAGATGCTATAATTGGATTTTACACTATGCCTGCATTTGGATTAAATGTGTTCAGTTTAAGACACAATGCAAAATGGATGTTTACTTGCTATTTCTACAATTTTACATATTATCTCACTGTGGTTTCTATAAGTCATGTAATATACATTGCATTTGATCGATATTTAACTTTGAAATATTTACGATACTCATTAACCCGAAATTCTAAGAAAACATTTTTAATTTTGGCATTGATTTGGATAATTCCATTCTCATATCAAATAATTCAATTCTTTGGTATTTTAGCAAATGATCAATACTTTAATCGAAACAACAAAGGTAAATGCGTTGGTTCTTTAGACCCTCTGTATATATTTGTAGAAAAGATTTTTGCATTTTTGTGGTCCAGTATAATTATAGTAAATTGGAGAATATACATGGTAAATTATTAATGCACATTAATGTATATATTTTACATTATTAATAAGTCAAATTTATTTATATTTAATTTATTATTTTATAGATCGCACATAAAAGTATACGCAATAAACCGGGATCCAAAGAAATACAATTGAAAGAAACGAAACGAAATAATGAAAAATTGAATCGGTATGATGAAAAACAAAAAGAAAAGGAAAGAAAAGCGTATAAAATGATATTAATAGTGACAATTGCTTTATACATTTGTTGGTTTCCGTTCAATTTCATTACATATGTAACAAATTCCAAGCAAATATGGTACTCAACTTCAATATTTTACATAACGTTCTTTTTTGGACTTTTAAATTCACTGATTAATCCATTTATATACGCATATTATTTGCCATTCTTTTGGTCAGAGGCAAATAAAATTATTAAAATAAAGATATTTAACATATTTTTAAAATGGTTGAATCGTTATGTCCGAAAAACTATACCATTTCAATGGAATTCAAGAGGATTCCATTCTTTCGAATATAATTAAATTTTTATTCATCATTATATTGTGATATAAAATTTGAAAAAAATTACATATAGCTTGTATTTAGGGAAACCGCTTAATTGATTTAATCTATCAGAATATTTTAAAAGAATAGAAATATAAAACCCTTTAAAATTAAAAAATATTATTTTAAATTTTCCTCTAATGCAATTTATTTGCATTTTCTTGATAATGTTTTTAATTATTACATATTTTGACATTCTTATGTGTTTGTTACAAAAATAAAATTTAAATAACAAATATGTAAGCATTGAAATTTTCAAAAAATATTTTTGTAAAAATGAATTTTAATAATAAACATATACAGTGCTGTCATTATAAAATAAGCCATAACTCTGCATCAAAACAGATCAATATGTAAAATGTAAAATATGCTTATAATGCTCTCTATTTAATTTTTACATAAGACTAAACAAAGTAACAAACCCTAAACGAGTTTCAAGAAATTATAATTAAAACAAAGGAATTTCCTTTCGCCAATGAGAAATAAACGATTAACTTTTCTCACAAATATTTGACAAATCCCTTAAATGCTATTTAACGTCAGTTCAGTTTAATACGTCAAAACGGACGCATCTTATATTCAGTTTTCATTAATTGTAAATCTCTATGGTAACAGAAAGATTTATTTTACAAAGAAAATTATCAAACGATTGATGAGTTACAATAATTATTATCACGTGTTTTTAAAATATAAAGTGCAGACTTGTATTGCACTATGATTAGGACATTAATTTAAAAAATTCTGATCTGTTTTGATGGGAAGCTATGTGTTGTTTTATAATAACGGCACTGTACTGTGAAAAGTCGTTACAAATAATAAATTTTAATTCCCCTTGTAAGGACTTTGAATAAAAGCATTAATAAATAGAAAAAATCCTGTTAAACTGGTCAGGTGGTTATTACCTTATTTTTATAAAATATTCAAATTTTGAAGATATTTAAATAATACAGATGTTTATTATAAAACTCAAAAAATTTGTAGCGTTCCGAACTAAAATAGATACGTTAATGTATAATTCTTAATTTTATTTTATTCAATTTAACAATATACAATTAAATTTATTAAAATAAAATTTATTAAACATAATACATGTAAATAATCAATGTATGTAAACAATTCGCGTCTTATCATATTTACATAGAATTGGTCTTAACAATTAAAAAACCATATTTTCTATCATTTATAATTAATAAAAAATTACAAGATTGAAAAAGTATACATTAAATTAAGCTTAAGTTATAGAAATTGAGACAAAAACGTTTTAATTATTAAAAATAATTTACAAGATGGAATTTCATGAAAATTTACAATTATTTGAAGCAATCATTTGTGAACGTATTTAACTAATTTGGAAATGATAGGAATCCCCTATCGGGAGCGGTGTTTAATTTTATCGTAATAGTTCTTATACAGTTTCAACATTACAATAAAAATATAATTTTTTTTATAATTAATTTTTTAAATTTTATAAATAATTATAAATTTACCATATAGATTCTCCAATTGCTGACAAACACAATATAACATGATAATTTTAGAATTTTCTCAATCGTGATATAAATAGGGTTCAAAGAACCCACATAATTGCTCCGCTGATTTCTCTTACTGAATTCGTCATCTGCACCCACACTTAAGTATGGGAGTGTCATAAATAAATACAAATGGAAATATCCGAATCAATGCCAAAACTTTAAATGTTCTTTTAGAATTTCGAGTTAATGAGTAAATATTTCGTAAATATTTCAGCGTCAAATATAGGTCAATTGCAATGTACATTGTATGATGTAACGAAATCATGCCTTGATTTATAATCCAGAAATATATAATAAATTGCAATCTGTCATCCATTTTCCACTGTGTCTTATGCCGAAAACGTTTATATCAAAAAATGGCATCATATAAATTCCAACGATAGCATCAGTTACGGCTAATGATGCAATTATGCAATTACTCGGAGAGTGTAATTTCTCTGATAATATTGTAATGATTACTAATAAATTAAAAGTAAATGTTAAAAGTGATACTAATGAAATCATTATAATTGCAATTACTGAAATAAATAAATCACTATCATTATTGGTGCAAATAAATTTTGTATTATCCATTAGTATTTATATAGAAATGCTGTTTTTAAATTAATATAAAACTAACTGACAATTTTACAAACTAACATTGCATTAAAATAAAAGAATATATACAAAACATTTCACATCACACTATACCTTATTATAGAACACATTGAATAACATTGATTTGCGTCACATGTCTATATTCACACCCTGTATTTTATGTCATAAATTAACGAATAAATGTTTTTTTTAAAGAAAAAATCCATATTATAAATTAAAGCAATATATATATAGATGATGACGCTTGGAAATTGAATCATAAAAATTTAGTGTGACACAACGCATCTCTCGAGATACAAAATAAAAATCTCATTTTTATGCACGTTTTTATTACATATAAAATTATTACCCTATGGATAGTGTTGCCAGGTGTACAGTTTTGCACTGTACAGTA
>LBFL01002854.1:0-18026 GCA_000988845.1 Hypochthonius rufulus
AATTCGTAACGCATCCATTTTTAAATTCATTCGGAAATTTATTTTTAATACGTCTCCCGATATCATCTGTGATCGATTCCATATCATGATTAAGTAATAGCACGTGTCGAATCATACCATCGATATTTTTTCCAAATCTTTCTTCTATATTATCTTGTTTTATAATAGGCGTGTTTTTAAGTAATACATCCATAATTTCAGAATATTCATTTCTATTCATATTATTTCGAATTTTCCCATTTACGTTCATGTTATAGAGAATGCAATTTACAATCGGGTCCATTTTTCCAATTTTTTCCATTGAATTCAAATTTGATTGGTAGAAATGATCAAAATCTATATCCTCAATATCAATTAATTTAGGATCGGTCATCAGTTTTAAGTGCGGTATTATATCGTTAATATTCGGTCGTAATTTTGGATCCGATTCACACAACGAAATCATATTCAAAACGCCGTCTAAAAATCTAGTATTTTTGATTTCATCTGCTTTTATAACTCTTTTTATATGTTTGGTTATAACGTTCTTATCTAAAAGTTTTGAAAGTGTACTGAAAATAAGAAATTTATAATTATTAGAGTTTGAAACGAAAATTAACTATAATTTGATTACATTCGACTTTGGATTTATGCCCCCCATAGGTTTTTAAAAATGAGGCATAAATGTAAATTGGATATAAAAAGAACCTTCATTTAAATGTATAAGTGAAAAAAGTTTTAAAAAAATATGCGGACATCAATCGAAAAATACATATAATTAGGACATAAATCTAGAATGAAGTGTAATGTTAAACAATTAAAATACCTGTTCGATCGTTGAATAACAGATCTATCGATACAAAACAAATCGCACATAATCATCCCTAAACTATACAAATCGCATTTAAATTCATCATCAAAATTCTCGATTTTTCCAATATTCGGTGCCATATATTCTCCCGGCTCAAAATACTCTTTCGCAGAATCATATGGATAATCATTATAATAAACATTATAATAATTTTCTTCTATAGGATTGTCTGTTTCTCTAGAATTCTCTCTTATTTTAGATAAACCGAAATCACCAATTTTTATTAAACTTCCATCACTTCCGTCAGTTAAATATATATTATCCGGTCTTAAATCGCAATGAATAATATGCGGTCGATGTTCGTGTAAAGCTTTAACTCCGTATACGATTTCCTTAAATAAGATTGACGCGATATATAATCGTAGTGACGTTAGTCTTAAATTAACAAATAATTCCTGATTAATTTTTTCAATCGCGTCCTTTAGACTCATTAAACACAATTCCATTTGAATATATAAACAACTTCCATTTAATTCATATTCAGGTGTAACGAAACATTCTAGACAAAAAATTTATAATTCAAGACACAAACCGAAAGATTTGTTAAATGACGTTTAAGCATTTTTTAATTTTGATAATTGATATGCAACTTTTATTTTGCTAAAATGTTTTATACTTATATGATTTCATATGTAATAATTTTTATTTATCACCTCAAATTAATAGAATATTATATTTCTAATTAAAAATCGTAAAATCTCTTCATATAAAATTTAGTATAATTACGGGACATATCGTCGAGCATTAAAATTGTTCGGTACACTACCAAATATTGCGAGATTGTCTCAACAAATGCATGACATCTGAGACCCAAAATCTACAACAAAGTATTCACCAAATACAATGTTGCTTATTACATTCATATTGTTCAGCATATCGCTTTCAAATATTTTGTTCATTGTTGTGATAATCTAGAGAATTCTGAATTTGAAATTTTAAAAAGATCAAATAAAAAATATTCTTAAAGATAAAAAATCTATTGTTTAAAATACGATAAATATTTGCGCGATGTCAGTCCATAAAATATTTTAGATAACATACCATTTGAGGGTTTCTTATATATCTCTTCCCATGCATGGTTGTAATGAACAGCATTTTTCAATTTTCTGATTTTGGATAAAATACGAATTTCTCTTAAATTTATATCATACCGATGTACTTCTATAAAACAAAAATATACATAATATTGTATTATTATTTATCCATTGAACTACAAAACATAATGTTAAATCTTAAACTGAATAATTTATTTTTCAATATATTTTTTTAATTTTTAAAATTTAAATTACACATTTACCCCTCTAACATATACATATTCATGGCCTAAATAATATAAACTTTCGTTATTTTAACCCCCTTTAACGTGAAATCCTATACATTGCAGGCAAGAATTTTCGGCGCAATATGTTAACGTTAGAAGCGTTTAAGTGTATACCGGAATTTGATCCTTTGTTTACTGACATGTCCATTAAAGTCAAGAGATAGAGTAATAATTTATGATTGAAATTTAGCAATAAATTAATTTAATTAACCTTCGATTAAAATTACCTTTGGGTTCATGGCCATTTTTTATAATTTTCACCGCATACATTTGATTGTCAAATAAATATCGTGCTTTAAAAACCCGTCCAAATTTGCCACTCGGTAATTCCTCCAATTGTTTGAATCTTTCGTTATACTTATTTTTGACATCATATGTGGTAGAGATTTCCATTCCACTAAAATAAAAATGTTGATTTTTTTCAGCGCTGCTCTTTAATGACTCATAATCGTTTTCTGTAAAATTCTTTAATGGAAATTCTTCTTCATAAATAGCATTTAGTGTATTATAGAATCTTTTGAATGCTTCGATATTAGATTCATTATCATATGATTTTAATTCATTATTTGCAATTATCCATATTAATATATCACTTAATTCTTGACTCATTTTTGTAATTTATTAAATGTTATTAAATATTGCAATACCATAATGCATATTACAAATGTCATCGAATGAAACTAATAGTTTTATTTCTTACATTTTTTTATCTTTTTTATTTATGTTATCATTTGATTAATTTAGATCTCTTAATACAGCGTGTCTGATATAAAACGAGAAATTTTCTGACACAACCGAACCGAACTAAAGCAGATCAACAAATGCCAAATGTTTAATTAATTTTTATCAATTTCTAAAAACAATTTCGTTGAAAATCAGACAGGTGATCACTTTATTAAAGTCTAAAGAACATCACGGTTCTTGAATGGGTGAAGTTCATCATTTTTTTATCATTTTTACAGAGCGTTTCTCGAAGGAGTAAAAAAATTTCAAACGTTCCGCACAAATATAGATACATTAACGCTAAATATATTTATTTTCATTCAATTTCCAGATATATAAACAAATTTATTCAATTTGATGCATTAAAAACGTAATATATTTTCATTTTCAAAGTGTTGAACAGCAACATACTACAATTCTATTAGTAACACAGACATTCACGTGATCTAAACATACCTCCATTAATGAATTTAGAATGTCACGTGAGCCCGTCATACTTATAGAAATGCTGTAATGCTAAGATTAAAGTGTATACATAATTCAAGTCTAGGAATTTATTATTGTTTGCATACTCTGCAACTGTACATATCTTACGTTTATAATACATTAAATTTAATAAATTTATTTATATGTTGGGTTTGAAAGGGACAGGATTAGGTAATGATAAATTTGAATTAAATCCAAAACTTGTATTTAAAAATGTCAAAGAAATTGTTTGTGGATTTAACCATACGATAATGTTGAGAAATGATGGAATTATCTATTCTATGGGATTGAATGATCACAGACAATTGGGAATTGGAACAATAAATGACGCAATTAATATTCCTCATGAAATCGAAAATATGAAATTTTCCCATATTCATGCATATTATAATGCATCGATGGGAGTCACCATAAATAACGAATATTATGTTTGGGGAGATATTAATAATGAAAAAATTAAAACTCCGAAAATTGTTAAATTTGATTCGTTTAATGAAATATTTCTTTCGTATTGGAATATCACAGATAAAACAATTGAAATTAATGATAGCAATAGTAATGTTCAAATGAATGGAATTGTAATAAAATATGAAATTTTGATCCTCGAATATGAAGTTAAATTGATTTAGAAAAGAAATGCAACAGCAACAAAAGAAACAGAATTAAAAGTACTACTACAACAAGTGAATGAAATTGCATAACAAATTAAAGAAAATATTGCTGCTTCAACTATTAATGGTACAAGTGACACACATAACTCTAATGTAATTATTAATATAAATAACGCTAATATTACTGGCATTAGTAATAAACAATAATTTTATAACTTAATGAATGATATGTTTATTTCCAGTTTTATTTGTTACTATAAGTACGATGAATATATGAATTTGCATGTCCGAAACAAACAAAACACGAGTTTGTATCATAATTGACCTGTGCCCTGCAATAAGGTACTATCTCATATGTGCTTATATATGAGAAAAACAGGTGTAAAGTTTAGAGATGCAGTTAAACGCATGCATTAAAAGTCTTTATATTTAACAGTGATCGCCAAAGGGATGGTGCGAAAATGAAAATTCTCTAGAAAAAGCTCTGAAAAAATTGCTTAAGAAAAATGCATAGAAAAATGAATTGCTGACCAAAAACGGAAAAAATTAGGAAACACCATGTAGAAAATTTGGAAAAAATTAGGTCTGTACCCCCTTTTGGTGATAACTGTATTTAAATGCTTTATTCAATTAATATTTAAGTTTAGAATTAAAATTAAATAAAAATTCAAACAATATTTTCCATAGAATGCTGTGCTGAGATCTCAGGAGTGTAAATCCACTGTTATATTTAAGAATCTGTTAAATGCACATAATACCATATTGCAAGACACGGTTCAATTATCCTGCAATTTGTCCATCTTAACTTAAGATCTGTAATTTTATTTTACATAAGAATGACAAATTTACTTATGCCGTTAATCCTCAGGATAATTTATTTTATTGGAACTTTCTATGGCATAGATAATATCTATTACATGTTATTGGAATTAGTGTTTTTGCAATGAAATATTTAAGAGACATTTGATAAAACATTAATGTTATTTCCATTTCGAAGCTTAAATTCATAATATAGATCAAAGTTCAAGTATGGTGCGATGAAAGGTAAAGTATTCAAGTATAATATTTAAATGATAAAACAGTTGTGCAACAACATAATTTGCACATTTTCATCAATATTTTTGCATTTCACAATTAAATAAATTATGTATTTTAATTATACCGTATTACATATTCAATAATATATGAGGTCTTTTCGACAATCGAACGCACGAAATATGTAAAAGTTTACCCTATCCCAATAATAAGCAAAAATAATTATTTAATTTTGCATTTTGTGAAATAGAAATTCGTCTTTAGTAGAAGACTATAAGAATGTATACGACTCTATGAATCTTTAAGGAAACTAATTTCGTAATATTTGTATTTAAATGTCAGAATCATCTTAACCTTCGGACACATAACACATTATCTGCAATAAACTTATTCTGTTCAAATACCAATATTTTGTTACGTCTATAAAAATCCAAACATTTATAGATATTTCTGAGTCTTTCAAATGCTTAAAATATTAAATTTTTTAACGCTGTTAATAATTGCATCTTAAATAATAAAGTTATTAAAGATATTGTTATTATGTACATTCCTCTTAACTTATTCACGCGTATTTAACCGAACATCGTTAAAATAACACGATTTGTACTGAAATGCGACCTTTTGAAAAACTTGACGCGAGAAATAAATTTTTAAATTTATAATAGTTTATGAAAAAAGAATTTTTATCTTTTTACATAATATCAATGTTATAAAATTATTATAATGTCAGAAATTGAAGAATATTTAATTAAGAATATGAAAATTAAATACATAAATGTTTATCGAAAGGATTGTGCTTTAATATGCGATAATAATAATAATTTAATTCATATTCAAAATTCAAATATTGAAAAATTCGATTCTTTCAGTGAAAATGAAATTTATCAATTATTCAATGGTGAATGTCGTGATTCATCAGGTAATTTCATATCATTCCACTTCATTGCACTTAACCGTAACAATGAAATGTTCGGATTTGGAAATAATGCATTTAAAAAAATTGTGAATTCGACTCAAATTAATATTAAAAAACCACAAAAAATTCAATTTAATATAGAAGTTATCCAGGTTGCATGCGGATCGAATCATATAATGGTATTAACTAAGAAAAATGAAATATTTGCATGGGGGTATAATGTGAATGGTCAAATCGGTAATGGAGAAAATAGAATTAAATCAATAATGGAATCGCCTTTTCATGTGAAAATCACTGAAATTTCAAAAGTAAAGGTAATTGTTTGCGGCGATAGTCATTCAATGGTTTTATATGAGAATGGTAATGTTTATGGATGGGGAAATAATCACAATGGTCAATTGGGCTTGAGAAATAAAGGGTTAGAAACGAATGATATTGAACTAAGTCCGATACATGTATTTGAAAATGTCAAAGAAATTGTTTGCGGATATAATCATACAATAATGTTATCAAATGATGGAACTGCTTATTCTATGGGATCGAATAATCACGGACAATTGGGAATTGGAAAATTAAATGACGAAATTAATGTTCCGCATGAAGTCAAATATATGAAATTTTTAAATATTCGTGCATATTATAATTCATCGATGGGAGTCACCATAAATAACGATTATTATGTTTGGGGTGATATTTATAATGAGAAAATTATAACTCCGAAATTTGTCATATTTGATTCGTTTAATAAAATATTCGTTTCGTATTGGAATATCACAGATAAAACTATTGAAATGAACGATGACAATTGTAATGCTGAAATGAATGAAATCGTAATGAATTATGAAGAATTGAGACTCGAATATGAACGTAAATTGATAAAGAAAAATAATGAAATTGAAAATCAAATTAAAAAAGATATTTCTTCATCAATCTTTGGTGATATGAGCAGTTTAAGTAATTCCACTTTTATAATAAATTTACAAAACATTACAGGAATAAATAATAAATAAATATTAAATATAAATATTTATAAATATTATGAAAAACCTAAAATAACATTTACATGTATTTTTTAAACTAATATTATATTGACTAAAAACAATATATAAAGCGAAATTATAAAATTTGAAGTTTTATTGTGTATTATTTAGTGTTTTTTAAATCAAAATAAATTTTACAAAATCTTTAGTTTTATGTATGTATTTAATTGTCAAAGATAGCTTGCATAGGCTGGTCATTATATTTACAAAAAATTTAAATAAACAGATCAAAATTAACTGTTTAATGTATATAAAGTTCAAATGTTCTCCTTTCATATCTGTTTAAAATTTAATGCCTTGTTATAAATTTTGGAGTATTTTGTTTATGCTAAATGTGGCAAAATATAAATGTCAAATAATATCGAATGAAAGAGATTTTTTATCATTTGTTTTTCACTTTTGTTTCATATGACTAAATTTTTTAATATTCAATTTGATTTATGAAATTTAAATGCAGTCCAATCTCAAGTGAATATAAGACACTTAGAATTACAACTATAATCATCTCCAATCAAAAAATCCATTAAGTGATAATTATCGCAAACCCTATTATATTTCTTAAGTATGTGAAAATGCTCAAAGTTCAAGAAAATACGTTTATCTTTTCTTTTGATATTTTTGCGCATCGTAATGAAATAACCAAATGCTTATTATCAAATATTACAGATTAAAAATATTATGATTTATTTAACATTAAAAATAAAGTATATAATAAAAAATTGCAAATATTAATCATGCACAAAAATTATAAAACAGTTGATAGAATCTCACAACTTTATTATGGCACATAAAGACACAATGATTTGACAGGGTCATTATTTTATCTCTTTAACACATTCCACATCAAAACAGATCAAAATTTATTGTTCATTGTAAATATGCTCAAAATGTTGATTATTCATTTCAATACACAATTCAAGTCTTTGTTTTATAGTTTGAGAAACTCGTGACAGTGTTTCCTGAGAGACGCTGCGAATTGAATTTTTAATTATCACTTTCAATTCATTAATTATTTGAGGATTTTTTTATAAACGCCATCTTTAACATATCCCCATAAAAAATAATCTAATGGTGTCATATCAAGTGAAGGTAGAGAGTATGAAACAAATCTATTACTAAGCAGATTATACAAATGATCGTTTTGTCACAAGTCAATTCCCTTCCGTCTTATCGGCCGAAGGAGTTTTTTTGTGGTGCCGTTTTTTAATTAAAACTGTAATTAGTTTCTTACAATATAAAAAGATTTGAATTGTGTATAGAAATTAACAGAGAAGATTTTGAGCATATTTTTTACATTAAACAATATATTTTGATCTGTTTTGATGCGGAATGTTTTAAAGAAATAAAATGATGACCCTGTATTTATTTTCTTTTTTAGGTTCATTTATTTAAGAAAAATTTACATTTTATTATATTAAAAATATTTATAGACGCATTTCTGATAGCAGAGCCTTTTAATTGTCACTCTATTTATGAATACTGAGTATTCTTGTATTCAATGGTTCTTATAGTGGGGCAGAAATTTATACCAAAAATCAAAATTGTATTTTCATTTCATAAAATAGTATAAAATCTATAATTTCAAAATCTACAAATATAAAACTAAATAAGACATTGAAGTGCAAGAACACAAATTCAAATTAAAATGGATTAATATTTATAATTACTGTATTACCTCACTTTGAACGACATAAATTAATTGGTATAAACAGAAAACAAGCACATGTCGGTATAATTCGAGTTACGCTTAAATTTTTAAAATTACATGAGGCATCTTATTTAAGTTTAGTTTAAACCGACATTATTAATTTCAGTTAATATTTAAATATCAGTAATAGAAATTGTATAATTTTAAGATTGTTTCTATGTAAGACGTAGCAATTGAATGTGCAGCGTTAGAAAGCATTTATGTTCAGATATGTGATTTTTTCAAACTTTCTTAAAAATGCATTCCTTAAACCCTTTACCATGATATGAAACACATTTTTGGCATACCATAGAATCAAAATTTTCCCGAAAAAAACTGAATATTAATTAATTGTAATAGTAAAATGAATAGAAACTTTTGCTGACTTAAAATGAGTTCCATTTATTTGCACCAAAACTTTAAACCGGTTTTTCACTCAATTGTGTATATATATATAATAATTCAATAATGTTTACTATAGAATTACATATTTATAAATTTCAATTCATATTATACCTTCACTGTCGGACATATTGGAATTAAAGCGACATGTTGGTTGTTACAATCATACCAGATTTAAGAAAATGATCAAATTTACTTAAACCGATATGTCGATGCGCGTGAGGTAATACAGTACGCATAGACTAGTACGCATGGACTAATATGTCAACATTTATATATAGTTAAACTCTGACATCAGTAAAAATTATTTTTTGAGACATTATTTTGTCAAAAGAATACTCTTATCCGTATTTTAGGATTAATCGTAATATAACTTATCTGATAATCTACAGAATTTCCACATTATTAGCGTGGGGTTATAAATTTATTTGATACATTTAAACAATCCATAAATTGCGATTTAAAATTCATATTTTTTCCAATTAAATTAAATTAAGGTATACATTAACAATAAAGAATGTAATCATAAATTTGCAAATATTAATTAATAAAAGAAAAATTATAAAAAAATTGATTGCCTTTCACAACTCAATGGCGGCACATAACGGATTAAAATATAATGATTCTTATTGATTTCTCTTTTTTCGTTTTCATACTTTTCATGTATAAACACATCATTAGTAATATTCTCCGCAAACTTCACTATGATATTTATATTATTTCTATTTTCATATTTAAAAACGCAAAAACAAAACTCATTAACTCTGCATGAAAATTGTAATTGAATATTCAAATCATAGTATAAATCACATTCCTTTTGAGTTATAATAACACTCCGCCCCAAATTTATGATCACGAAGAAAGTATTTTCATCTTTTACAATGTTTTGCAATTCCAATATGTATACACTCTTAAACATATAGTCGTGACCGATATCCGTTTTACAGATTTTCTTCCCAAATTCAACTAATTTATTGCTTATATCGTTATATTTTGGCCCATAATGATCAATAATTACTTCCCATGATTTTTGCATTAAATCTCCGCCTATAAATTTAGGTTTTTTATCTTTAATTTTTGCCGAAAACGTTATATGTAATTTTCCAATTATAATGTAACAATATTTGGAATTGAAATAATTAACGAAATCATTGCATATTACAATATCTTCATCAACATTATCATTATATATATTCCAATTTGAAATGCATCCGTATTTAAATTCTTCCGGAAATTTATTTTTTATGCGTCTTCCGATATCATTTATAATCGATTCCATATCATGATTAAGTAATAGTGCGTGACGAATCATACTCTTAAAATTTTCTTCATAATTTATCATTATATTTTCTTTAATTTTAATATTTGTCTTCGAAAGCAATACGCTTGCGATTTCCGAATATTCATTTCTGTTCGTATTCTTTAGCATTTTCTCGTTGATGTTTATAATATAGAGAATGCATTGTACAATCGGTTCCATTTTTTTATAATTTTCCATTAAATCCAAATTTGATTCGTTGAAATGATCAAAATATACATCATTAAAATCTATTAATTTTGGATCTGTCATCGGTTTTAATTTTGGTATTATTTCGTTAATATTCGGTCGTTTTTTGGGATTTGCTTCGCACAACGAAATCATAAACATAACTCCATCTAAAAATGTATTATTTTCATTTGTTTCATACTGGCTTTTGACTGTCCTCATTATATAATTTTTTAACTTATTATTTGATAAAAGTGTAGATGTAAAACTAAAAAGATAAATTAAACAATTATGAGAGTTAGAAACTACACTAATTAATTTTTGTTAACACAAAAATCAGATGAATCTACCTAGACTATTATATAATGGTTATTTAAATTAAGGAATGAGTGATGATAGAAAAAAATTTTGTTTTTGTATAAGAAAAGTTAACCAAATTATAAATAAAAATAAAAAATAAAAAATACCTGTTTGATTGATGAATAAATGATTTATTGATGTGAAATAAATCGCACATAATCATTCCCAAACTATACAAATCACATTTAAACTCATCATCGATATGCAACATGTTTGCAACTTCAGGTGCAATATATTCTCCCTCTCCAAAATAAATTCTTTTAAAATCATATGGATAATCATCAAAACCCTCTACTAATGTATTATCCTTTCTTATTTTAGAAAATCTGAAATCCCCAATTTTAATTAAACTTCCATTTCTCCCGTCAGTCAAATATATATTTTCAGGTCGTAAATTGCAATGAATAATTTGTGGTCGATGTTCGTGTAAAGACTTAACTCCGTATACGATTTCATTAAATAAAATTGACGCGATATATAATTGTAGTGACGATAAATGTGATTCGACACAAACATTAAGTTCCTGATTAATTTTTTCAATCGCTTCCTTTAGATTGATTAAACACAATTCCATTTGAATGTATAAACATTTTCCACTGAATTTATCTTCAGGTGCACCGGCATAATTTGAATTTCCTAAAGTAATTCATTAAATATTAATTAAAAACAAATGATAACCCTTAATCTTTACACCTGTACCCGTGTAACAATTAATTTTAATAGATTTAAATCATTGTTAATATCAAAATACGTAAATCTGTTGTAATGCGTAACACTAAAGCTAAATTCTAAATTTCTAAAATTTTTATTTCTAATGTTTTAATATTTATAGATATTTCTATGCTTTTTTAATCAATGTCAGATTTTATCAAGTTTACTTTTTCTAGGTCGGAGGAAAATGTAAGATTTTTACCTTTTTATAGAAAATTTTACTCAGTAGTGAAAATTTATTTACTTGACTTTAAAAATTTTTTTCTAATTGTTTTTGATATTTAAAGTAAGTCAATATCCCCCAAACTCTATAGGGGACAGTCTCAATATTCAGTGTAAAATTATTCTGTATATACAATTAATCATATTTACAATATTATTTTCAATATTCTCCTAATTATGAAAAACATTTTTTTACAATTTAACTATTATTTACAATGATGTCGTCTCATGCAATATTGTTACTAAATATGTAACTAAAGAATTTGTATTTATGTGATGCAATATATTTTTCAATTGTAGATGTGATTCGAAAAGTGTCTCGAGAATACAGATTTTTAAATCTCGAAAATTGTAGCTAGCTAAATAGAACGTGTTTTTTAGAATAAAAGATCTAGTAATTTAAATTTGGCAAAAATTTATCTGATATTATATAAAAATAACAACATCTGGATATACAATACCATATGGTTGATCCTTATATTCTTCTTCCCATGCATTGGCAAAATGAACAATATTTTTCAAATTTCCGATTTTACCCAAAATACGGATTTCTCTTAAATTAATGTCAACATTCCTATATATATGGTCATCTATAAAACATAAAACATAAAATGCAATAATATTATATTACAAACATTAAAATAGCATATTACCAGAGAAAAAATTATATATATTAGACTAGAATTAAAAGGTTTTTTAAACATATTTAGATTTTTACAAAATGTTTACAAGTGGAGCGGCACTAATAGGCAGATGGCTAAATATGGAACATTGCAGTCTATTAAAGGAAAGAGGACATTTAAGGGGAACAAATCTATTCTATAGGTCATTTTGCGGAAAAGTGAAAAATCTAAGATTCCTATTGTCACGGGGTCATGATTAAAATCGAGGTCAATTTTTGGAAATTAACTATAAATATGCATTTAAGCTTCGCAATAAGTAGCCATTTGAGTGGATGAGAGGATTAGCTCAGGGCAAGAGATAGTTTAGACCTGAGTTTAATTTCCCAGTTCGGTTTACATTTTTTCCTGTTAATGTTAAGTTTTTTAAATTTAATTTTTAATTAATTTTCTTATTATATTATAATTTTAGTTAAGATATCATATAATAATAATAAAATTTAAAAAAATTAATTAAAAAAATTTAACAATTGAAATGGTTACGGAAAAATGTAAACCGTATTAGGAAATTGAACTCCAATTCAAATGATCTCTTGACCTGAACTAATTCTCTCGTCCACTCACATGGCTACTCATTGCGAAACTTCAATGCATACTAATATTTATAATATATTATAACAAACTTTTACTCGGTTTTAATTATGATCATGTACTAATTGACAGCTTAAATTTTTCACTTTTTCTTAAAATGACCTAAAGAATAGATTTATACCTTTTAAATATCCACTTTTTTTCAACAGTCAACGATATTCCATTGTAAGTTATAGTTTTGTGTTGATTTTTTGGAGCATTTTTTTGTAAAGTTTTATTACTAGTAATTTTATGCACATCTTTATTTATTAATTTTAGGTTTATGTTAAGAAATATTATTTTTAAAAACTAAAATCCGCTTAAAATCTGAATATTAATTTTTTAATACACTTTTCAGGCGGGCGTTACATTCTTTTGTGCAGAGTTAAGCTGAAATCGAATCTACTTCGCTTCGTTTTAAGCGAGCACATTTTGCGTTTATATTATGCTACATTCCATAATTAATTTTTTAATTATTTTTTTGTGTTAATTTTATTGAATTATTAACCATTTAATGTTTTATAACAATTTATATATGAGATTCGTTAATAAATAAATTTAATTAAATTTACCTCCATTTTCAATGTGCATTTTTATAATTTTCACCGCATACAATTGTTTGTCTAATGAATATCGTGCTTTAAAAACCCGTCCAAATACGCCACTCTCCAATTCCTCTAATTGTTCAAATTTGGTAACATACCTATTTATGTCCTCCACTTTAAATGCATTTTCCATTCCTCCATAATAGAAATTTTGAATTTTCTCACCGCTGCTCTTATATATTTCATAATCCTCTTCTGTAAAGTTTTTAATCGGAATTTGTTTTGTAAATTTATCTGAAAGCGTTTCATAAACAGTTTTGAATATTTCAATATTCGAATCATCATCATTTGATTGTAATTCATTGGAAATTAACCATATTAATATTTCACATAATGATTGACTCATTTTAGTAATTTATTGTATGTTAATGAATAATGCAATAACAAAATATGTATTTCAAATGTCATCGTATATAACTGAAGCGGTCTTTTATCACTTACATTTTTATCATTTTTTTGTTTTAACATTTGATTAATGCAATTCTATGAATATCCATGCGTGAAATTTAATACAAATAAATGTCTAATGTCCATAACGTTGTAATGCATTTGTCGGAAATTATGCTTTTATAGTTTTACTATAATGCAAATGATAAAACAATAAATTAAAATTATTTAATTTGTAAATGATGAATGACTTATTAATAATGAGAATTGTTATTATAATTGTTTTAGATTAATATTAAATTTACAAAAAATAAATGATAATATTTTATTTCAATGATTTTATGAAAATCGTTTGGTTGATATTTAATTTAAAAAACCGATTATGAAATTACATTCTATAAATATTCACTATCCTTTAAAGTAAATAAAAATATACTCAAATTAACTGATTTTAATTTTTGAAAATATTAAGTCAATCGATATAAATGTAAAAAAAACATAATAATTGACATAAGTATACCAATTTAAAAATGAAATTATTTAAATCGTCATTTTAAATAAGATTTTGTTTGTGATTTGTAATACTAAACGTGTCACATAAATTAGTAGTGAATGTATTCTTAAATATTATTTTCATTGTATCTTTTAAATACGTGATTACATTTGAATTTAGATAACTGTTAATATTGTTTTAGAAATTGAAACTTTTCGAACGATTAATATGACGAATGAAATGTTTGTATTCGGCTGTCCATAGAAAAAATGTATTCTTATATTTTTATCAGTCCGGTGATAGTTTAGTTCAACATTAATACCGTATCAATTTTCTAGCATTAGTATTTCGTTAGGATTGCAAAATTCATGCCGGTCTTGTAATTGAGATAATATGAAAGAATAGGTTAAAAAGTTTATCATATAAAACAAATGCAAATATTACATTAGGCAAATGTTTTCTATTTTGCAGCGAAATTACTTATGCATAATCTTCACGATTACTTATATCAGTGAAATTTTCAATTGCATATGATTATTGAACATGTCTCTAGAAAAACATTCCAAAGACAGTTAAGCACTTTTTTCAGAATTTATTTTAATAATATTTCTTAAACCATAATAAATAATATATAAAATTTTTGACATATAATTTAATGGAAAATTTTGAAAAAACTCGAAAATTGATGCTGATTTAATTAAAGTATTTAAATCTAAATTATAAACTTTATATAAAACAAAATTTCCCTTTATTCATGCCTCATCATGCTTCAACTTTAAACCTGTTATTCTCACATTTGCATATATAAGTTACGGAATGTTTTTCCAGAGACATGTTCAATTTATATTTCATATAATAGACAAATGAGTGTTTTTAGAGAAAATGAATGAAAAAAATTATATAAAACACTTGTTATTTAATTTCAATACTTAAATTATAATACAATTTAAAATTCAAGTGTCGCGCAATGATCGGTAAAATATTCAAGTACAACAATTAATGTTTCAAACAGTTGCGCAACAACTTAATCGGTGCATTATTTTAAAAACATTTGAAATAAATCATAAATTTAATAATACTAGAATTCTAATTTTTTTAAATGAATTTTTTCGCAATTTATAAAAATCCTCAAACTTTTAAATGCATTTTTTAAATAGAAAAGCTAGTATAAACTATAGTTTCATTTTATCATTTTCACAAAGAGAATTATTTTTCAGGAATATTTATAAATTTGATACGAATTATATTCTTTGAAATCATTTAATTGAATATAAAATTTTATTTTAAAACATTCTTATTAATTTCATGCATTTATCTTTTAGCAAATATTTAATATCTGATTTTATATATGATATAAATTATACAAAAGAATTAAAAGCGCTAAAATATTTGATTTGATTGGAATACGTAATGTCATAATAGTACATAAACATGTTCTAAAACCATTATTATGAAATGTAATGCTTCTATTATATTTCAAAGCACCGTATCGTAAACCCATTTATTTTGTATTTTATGTATTACTGTATGTCTATTTTACTTAACCGTAACGGCGAAATCTTTGGATACAGAAATAATACATTTAACAAAATTATGAATTTAATGCAAATGAATATTAAAAATCAACAAAAAATTTAATTTAATGAAAATGTCATCATGATTGCGTGCGGATCGAGACATACAATGGCATTAAGTAGAAACAATGAAATCTGTACATGGGGTTGTAATGAAGAGGGTCAAATCTGTAATTGAGAAAATACAATTAAAACAAAAATGGAATCGCCTTTTAATGTAAAAATCACAGACATATCATGTAAAAATGAAGTTATGGTAATTATATGCGGCGATAGTCATTCAATTATTTTATATAAAAATGGTAATGTTTATTGATATGGAAACAATCAGTATGGACAATTGGGTTTGAAAGGGACAGGATTAGGTGATGATAAATTTGGATTAAATCCAAAACTTGTATGAATGATTATTCTATGGGAACGGATAATCACGGACAATTTTGAATTGGGACATTAAATGACGTAATCAATGTTCCTCGTGAAGTCTAAGATATGAAATTTTCTAATATTCGTGCATCTTATAGCGCATTGTTGGGAATCACCGTATATAACAAATATTATGTTTGGGGAAATATTTATAATGAGAAAATTATAATTCCGAGAATTTTCATATCCGATTCATTTAATAAAATATCCATTTCGTTATGGAATATCACAGATAAAACAATTGAAATGAATGATGACAATTGTAATGCTGAAATGAATAAAACCGTAATGAATTATGAAAAATTGAGACTCGAATATGAATGTAAATCAAAAGAGAAAAGAAATTTAATTAAATTAAAAATCAAATTAAAGAAAATATTTTTGCATCAATTGGTGGTGCAATGAGTAGTTTAAGTAATTCCACTGTCACAATAAATATACATAACCCCAATATTATTGAATAAATAACAAATAAATATTAAATTATTAATATTAATAAATATTATGAATAACCTAAAAAACATATATTTTTTAAACTAATAAAAAAAATTTTATTACAAAATTATATTAATTGAATACAATATATGAAAAGAAATGATAAAATTTGAAATTTTATTATGAATTGTTTAGTGTTTCTTTTAATTAAAATAAATTTTATAAAATCTCTCCGTTCATTTTATGCATGTATCCAATTGTTAAAGTTAGCTTGCACACGCTGGTCATTATATTTGGGGAAAAATTTAAATAAAACAATTCAGAATTTACTGTTTAATGTATAAGAATTTCAAATGCTTTCATTTAATATCTGTTCAATAATTTAACACTGCGATAAATTTTAGAGTGTTTTGTTTATGCTTATAGTGGCAAAATATAAATGTCAAATGTTATCGAACGATACTAAACGAGTTTTATCATTTGTTATTCACTTTTGTCTCATCATATGATTATTTTTTTAATATACAATTTGATTTATGGCATTTAAATGAAGTCCAATCTCAACTGAATATAAGAAATTTAGAATTACAACTGTAATTACCTCCAATTAAAAAATCCATTAATTGATAAGACAATCCCAAACTCAAGTATTTGAAAATGATCAAAACTCAAGAAATTAATGCGTTTATTTCCACTTTTGATATTTTTGCGTATCGCAATGAAATATATAAATTATTATTACTATTAAAAGTTAAAGATTAAAAATATTTAGATTTATTCGACATTAAAGATAAATTACATAATTAAAAAATTGCAGATATTAATTAATTTAACAGAAATTATAAAACAATTGATTGTCTCTCACAACTCAATGGTGGTACAAAACGAATTAAGATATAACGATTCTTATTAATTTCTCTTTTTCTGTTTTCGTACTTTTCATGAACAAACATATCATTAGTAATATTCTCCGCAAATTTCATTATGATATTCATGTCCTTTCTAT
>LBFL01002901.1:0-11561 GCA_000988845.1 Hypochthonius rufulus
ATAGCTTATTATTAGCATTAAATTGCAGTCAAATGAATATAATTTAACATAATCGTAGATTTGAAAAAAGTACATGTATTTTCCATCAATAAATTAATTTTAAAAATTAAAATAAAACAAATATTTAAACAGAAAAATTCAATTAATTTAATAATTTTAAATAGCTTTACTCTAGCATATTATAAATTTAAAACTTCAATGTGTCATATATAGCCTAGGAAAAACATTTATTTTAAAAACTGATGCAACTAAGCGTGTCTTATATGCAATTTATTGCCAATAAATTATGCTTGAAGAGTGTCGAGACCCTTAATTAATTCCCCAAACATATTAAATAATTATTAAATTTTTATTCAAAAAACGATTCGACCAAAATATTCATTACCATTAAAATTTCATTATCTTTCATCAGCAAAGTGATCACAGTCCGCACGCACTTTTAATTGTATTTTTCTTATCGCAGAGCGAATGCCCGAAACTTCTTCTAAGGTCATTACGCTTTACAAATGATTGCAATTACTTTTCTCAAGTCAATTAGCGCTGTGAGTGCTCTACCATTACGTTAGGATGGAACACTCTGTACTGTTAGAATACATCGCTAATGAATTTTAATTTCTCGTGAAATGCTTTCATATATTTTTCAATTTTGTGAGTGTAGAGTGCCCATTAATTATCACATTAGCGCCAAATTAATCCAAAAGATTAACGTAAATATGCATTTATCATAATATTAAATGACTAATTTTTTATGTAATTAATGAATTGCGAAGTGTCATAATGTCTAATATTTACCCTTTCCCCGTATTTATTAAACAATTAAAGAGTAATGAACTTTTTTCGTAAATTTTCTGTTCCATTAACTAATTTATTAACTTTTCTCAAATATTTTTTTGAGTATTATTATATTGATTTTAATAATGATTTTTTAGTACACTTAAACCCCTATAAGGTGATCATATTGTGATAGAAATTTTTGTTTATAATAAAGAGGTTTTTACATTAGAAAGATAGAAATATTAATTAGAATTTTATGAATTATTTATATATAAGAATCGGCCAGCAAGTAGGATAAGTAGGTTAGGGGGTATTGTAGGATACGACACCTACAATACCCCTCCAAGAAAATTGCAAAAAATTACAGCAAAAATTGCTTAAGAAAATTGAATTATGTTGACCCCCATAGAAAAGGAAAATACTCCCTTCGGGAATCATAAAATTTCTAACCTTGGTTTGATAGGGAATTTAATGTATAAATATATTAATATAGTTTATAGTTTACTAGTGCGAATGCAAAGGGTTACTGCGCTCGTTTAAGATTAAATGAGAATTTAAATATTACTCATTTTGTCACTAATTTCTTATTGTTCTGAACCCCATAGTGTGAAGTTCATACACAAACCCTATACACTTAATTCAAATATGATTTCATGTCACGTACTCTCTCATCTCACTTCTGTACTCTATCAATTTCTTAATGTCTCATGTGGTTTTTGATTTCCGATCAAAAGGTATACGTCTCTTTCTCTTATATTATATTTTTCTTTTTCTTCTTTTAGATTTTTCAAAATTCAATTCTTTCTATGGCCGCATTCAGTTGAAGCTTTTCATATCCAATACAATGTCAATGCAAATAATATTCGACCCGATGTTTCGCTTTTTGACGTATTCGCATTCACATATACACTTTGTATATACATACTGTTCCGAGAGAAGAGGAATTACAAAAGTGAGTTAACTTATCACTGTCAAACATTACTGCAAATATATTATTCGGTTAAATGTTAAATTTTGTTGAGAGTTTAAAAAAGTTTCTTTTAACGCGATTCGTTTAATATCTTTTCAGTAAATATTAAAATATAAATTTTAAATATCACTATTAACGTTTATATTTCCTCCGTTAACAATAATTTTTCATCACATATGTCGTTTATATATCAGTCGCGTTAACAAAACTCTTTCAACCGTTAACAAATAATATTCACCCATTTTATGCACTGAACTGCGTATCACATGAAAATTAAATGATAACAGATGAAATTTTTTTGTTAACGCCACCGGAAGTGCCGCGATGCGGTGAAAATTATTTGTTGACGGAGCAAATATAAACGTTAATAGTAGTAAAATGAACTATGATTACATTAAAATATACATTTATCAGAGATGGATAAGGGGGGTTAGGGTGGGGGTTACCCCTACTCGGGTTTTTTTTCGGCTGAGCCCTCCTAGCCGATTTTGGCGAAATTGACTCCCCCCTAGAAATTTTAGCATCGACCCCCTTACGACAATCGGAAAATTAACACAAAAAATCAGAATTTCACTGAAATTACGTGTTAAAAATGTTTTCCTAATCAAATTATAGTGTTCTGTAATAGTTTATGTTTATTTTAATATGGAAAAGTTCTATTTTAGCGAAAATTATGAAAAATAGCAAAATTTGACCCTTCCCTATCTGATTTTGGCGAAATTGACCCCCCTTTGGGATTTTATCGACTGACCCCCTCCGGAATCGGAAAATCTCGGACCTTGGCCAAGTCTGATTTATATTAAATGAAAATATGCTAATTAAGTCCACGCGGATTGAGTTAATACATTAAATTTTAATGATTAAAGTATGCTTAAACATTAAAAACACATAAAAAAATTAAATTCGACGAATTGTGTTGATGAAAAATAATATTTTTTGGTAAAAGTGATTGGTTGAATCGTGCTGTAACCCTCTCAAACAGTAATTAGAAAGGGTCGATGATAGTGGTTGATCAAGCGTTAATATTTTTATATTTTTAAACAAGGAGTATTTTTATGCGTATTTTTTAAGAAATATTCTACAATTTTCAAAAAATTTATTGAAAATTTTTAAATTGCTCCACTTGCCGATGTACTGTTCTTAATTTGTAGAGTTTTTATAAAAGGATATTTATTTATAATTAAGTTATCTACATTTTGAATAAACATTTCTAAAAATTATTATAAGATACAACTTTTAGTAGTCTTATGATATATAAACAAATTTAATTATTCATAATATGAACATTTTTCAATCTATATAATTAAAATTATTGTGTGTGTTCCATATGTCTGTCTCCTGGATCATTGAGTTGTCATAGCAACAACACATAAATGCGCGTCTTTTGATTTTGATAGAATCACGGGCTTATATTATTATATTATATTATATTAAGAACTATATTTTATCATGAATTATAATTTGATTATGAATTATATTATATCTTTAAAATTTATATGTATGTTTATGATTTTTAGAAATCATAGTTAATCGGTGCGAAGCACCGGTTTTCTGTTAGTTTTTATTATAATTTAAACTTTTGCTTTTGTTGCGTCACAATCTAATTTTATTGAATAATTCGGAATTTTGCTACAAAATTTAAATAAATTTATTTTATCTTTGAAAACAAATGATGACCATTTTAAAGTCAATTTAATATTTTTTACTTTATATATGAAATTCCGTTGAATAATTTACCACTACCATTGGTTTATTTATTATTTTTATTATTTATTTATTATTTAATTCAATTTTATGTTCGCTTTATCATCATCGATGTTCATTTTTCTTCTTTTTTTTATCATAACGGATATTATACTTTTATACCGTTACATTTTAATTTTGTTCAGAATAATTGTGTCATAAATTTTTGGGAGTACCGTAAGGAAATATAAAATTTTAATATTACACTAAAATCTTAATAAAGTAAGCATAGTGACAACAAAAAGCTTTTCCAATTTCCATAAAGTACAGATTCTGTATATCACTTAATACCCTATGGACCATAATAAAGTTAATACTTTACTCATGCACCAGTCAATGTATTCATGTGCTATATATGTTTGTGTATAAATAGTTGAATTTAAGTATAATTTATTGAAAATGCATTAATTAATGAAAGACACCGCTAAGATAAGCACCATCATTATCATCATAATCGAAGATCCGATTTAAATAATTATGAATTACTCTGTTACACATGAATGATGCATGACTAAAGTATTAACTTTATTATGGTTCATAGGGTATGAACATCTTCGTGAATATCTATAGTGAAATATTTTGAATTTTTTTCTGTATAAAACATAAATTTGTAAATTAAGATATTAAGTTTATAATATCGACCATTCGCAGTTACATTATAGAGGTTATATTGTATTGTAATATTGCATAATATTTGAGAATTTTGCGAACAAATTTTTTGAGAGTTCACCATATATATACGTGATGTAAATATTATGCATAATTCTATAATACAAAAATATATGATCCTTATGCATGTCGTATTCCTTAACTCGAATATCTGCTTTAATATTCTCTTTTCACCTTTTCAATTATTCATAAATGTGCATACGTTATGTACGTTATGTCCTCCAAAGATGATGGTCCTTTTCTCTATTATGTTATGTTTTGAATCACTTACAGAAACTTTTTCTTCAGATTAAATTTTATTCACTATTCAATGAACAGTCCATACCAAACGTTGCCAGTTGTGCATACCATAGGAAACTGACCAGAGTTGGCCGGTTCAAGCTATATACATACACTTAAACCTTTCTATTATAACATTTTATTTTTATAAAAAAGAACTAATTTTTATGAGAATTTAATGTCATGGATATTTGCTAGATATGCAAATTTGATCACAAAGAATGTTATAGATAATCTCTCGATCTCCCATATTTTATCCTCAATGATTTTGAAGAAAATTGTCACCCTCTGGTAAATAAGCAAATATTTTTTAAAAATCTATCTCTTAATTTAAACTTTATATCCTCTATGTAACTTTTTTACCCTAAACGATATAATAATTTATCTCCTACATATCTAGAAAAATCTCATATTGTATATAAAATATGCAATTAAAGATTAGCTATACGAAAGTTCACGTTATTGGAAAAATCAATAATAAATGAAATTTATCATATAGGATTTTAGATAATTTTTCTGAATTATGAGCATTAATTTTTATTATATTAATAATATAAAAATTATTTCTTCAAAAAACTTGCGGATCACTATCAAAAGTTTTATATATTGAGAAATGATTTTCTCAAATGAATTTCTTAATCATATTGAATTTACCCTCTAAATTTTGGCATACGTTTAATATTTATTTTGCAACATATTTTATCACTGATTCATTCTCATCACTCTTCACCATCGTACTTCAATAGAAGAAAATCAAAAAGAATCGAATAGAAACGGTTTGAAGTTAAAAGTACAGTCACAGTACAGTGTACTGACAGTACAGTAAAGTACAGTAAAGTACAGTACAGTGCAGTAACTTTACATTGACTATACAGTGACTGTATAGTGTACAGTCACTGATTGATATGAACGTGATTCGAATCAATATCGATATAAACGTATACGTTCCAATACTGTATAATATACCAAAAGTAAACCTTTACCTTTGGAGTTCTCTCAGATTATCCGAATCCCTTATATCATCGAATCCTTTAACTTCAACATCATCATGTTACAGATTCAGTTAAACTTTAACTTTTCTTCTCTCACTCCTCTTTCATTTATTGGGTTCCGTTTTTCTCTCTATTTTTATACTGATACCCGTATAATGTCAGAGTCTAGAGGAGTTTAGCCTTTTTATACTGATAAAATGTTAATGTTGAGAGTATTGGTACCGTCCAAACTCTTTTATTACGTTTTTTCTCATATACATGAACGAAATAGAGTGACGTTTCCTATATACAGAATATACTGTATATACTATTTTCTCTGAATGCATAATCATGGTGATTACATTGCATTAGTGTCCATAAAAGGTCAATCGTAATGAATAATATTAAAGGCGATTTTCTTAATAAATAAAATTGGCACATATGTTGACATGACGTATATTATATAAATAAATTTATATATATATATATATATATATATATTATATTATATATGTTATAATAAAATAAATTTATTTCACTTAAATCTAAAATTGATGATTCCGGATAAAAATCACAAAAAATTCTCCATTCAAAAATCTGAAACAAAAAAATGTCATAAACATATACATCAGTAGTAAAGTGTGTGTCCCTATATATTCCAACTGAAAATTGGACATTACATTCAATAGTGGAAAAAAGTGAAACAAATGTTTTCCATTTATAAATTTCGCTATTTTTTTCTTCGTTTTCTTTTCTGAGGCTCCCATAAATGTGTGGGAATCGATTTCTCACATTTGGGAATATTCTCTCCGAGTTTTTTTTATTCTATTCCTACACACAAAAATCTCCATAACTTGAACATATTGCGGTCCAAAATTTTTGTTAAAAATAAGGAAGTTTATAAGTTATAGAGGTTCATTTATAATGTAGATCAATAGAATCGTGTCTTATGAACCTGTTTAAGTCGTAGAGGTCTTATAGTTATAAAGGGTCTCAAGTTATAGAGGGTTCATGTTACGGAGGTTTTTTTGTATTGCGTTACATCACATTACCAATGGTAGAAAAAAAGTAGAAGCAAAAAAGTGTATCATGGGAATAATCGGCAACAATTTACTCGGATGCCATACATATATAAGACATTTTAAGAGCCTTCTTTTTCAATTGAGACAAACCCAAAGACAATAAACATTTTTAGAAGTATTCAATAGGCGCACATTAATAGGGTTTGAGTTATTTCCGAAACTGAATTGTGTTGTTTTATATATATCATTCGTTTTATTTTAATATAATTTTTATATATGAATTTTTTTGCAGTAAAAAAATAAATAAACTTTAGATTTAGTTCAATATTTGAAATTCTAATTTTCCTGGACACGGGCTATGGTCACACACTTATTGTGTTTCTTTAAAGAAATGATTTAATATTGAAAAAAAAACTTTGTTTTATCATATATTATTAAATATATTTTTTTATAAATATATATATATATTATGAAATTTTCGATTTTGAAAATTCAATTTTATTATTTTCTTTGAAAAATTTTTGTTAATTTAATTTAAATAAAATAACATTAAATTATTATTTAATTAAGATTTTAATAAAATACTTATAAATAATTAAATGTATAGATTATCCATAATATATGTGTACATTTTTCAAATTACAATGGGAATTGTATTTACTTTATAAAAATAAGTATCATTAACTATCCATTCAATTCTCAAGCGTCTGAAACATTCCATCATTTTTGAAGCAAAAAACCCCAAACAAAAAACTTAACGCGTTTCTCAGACCCATTTATTTCCCTTAAATGGACCCTAAAGTGGTTATACTCGAAAAAATAGATGTTCGTGTTTCTTGTTTAATCCTCTAAAGTTTACTGTATAAATGATTCGGATCACTCTAATGATATGTGTAAATTTTTATTTAATTAACTAATTACATAATGGTTCAAAATTACACATAAAAACTTTCGTAAAGTGAATCCTTTATATTTCAAATCTCCCTTATAACGTGAACAGATATTTGATTGTGTTATAAAGATCTTCCATATCATGAAAAAAACTATAATATGAATATGAATTTTTGAACCCCAATGTACTCACGTTATAGAGATTTATGTGTATTGTCTCAATAGGAAAATAAACATTTCATTAGGGGTTTAATAATTTTTAAAATATATATTATCCTTTAGGGGATATTACTGTGAATTAATGAATATTCTTTGAAAATAATCCCAAATGATTCTAAAAGTATTTTAAAATTAGCATTAAAAAGAGTAATTTAATGCTAATTATTTATTTCGTATGACTGTACCTTATAAAATCAATACCATATATTGTGATGCGTGAAATAATAAATAATTTGAAATTATCTTCAAAAAAGTTTATCCTCTTATTTAATCTCTCTCATGATAGTGTCACTCAATGCCATGCAATGATTTCGAATTTTTGTGGATTATTAAATTTAAAATGCAAAATTTCAATATTTTTTTTCAAATGATGTGAGAGATGATATTAAATTATAAATTAGAGAAAACAGAGCTGTGAAATCAGTGAAATGAATTTCAACTGAAAGATAATGAAATGTGAAATTCATATGAAGAAAATAAATTTTAAAGTTTTTTGTAAAGTTTTTTAATGTTGAGATTTGTTTTCGATTATCATATATACAATAAAACCTCTTCAAATATACCGTTGTATATGCCTTAAGTATGAATTTTTATATGTAATTTCCATAAAATTTAATTTAGTGTGTGTTTTCTTTAATATTAATAAATTTTAAAATTAACTGTTCATATTATAGAACATTCATTGTACATATATAAACAAAAATTCTTTTTCTTTAATAAAAAATGCAAATTTCTAATCAACAAAACTTCTCATTCATCATAAAAACGAAATTTTCTATCCGAATAATGAGGATGTTTCCTTAAATCTAACGCAATGTTTTTAGCCACATTCTCAAACCCATCCTAAGCCATCAATTTTCTTATTTCCACTTTCTTTTTAAACCTATTATCAGATTTCTCATATCCATTTTGGATCCCCCGTAACGTCTCTATTATCATTCTATTTTACTGGTCTCAGGTGACCACATTTGGCAATGACAGTCCAGGATTGAATGTATGTATATCTATAGGAAATGATTGAAAAATTTATAATTTATGTCGAGTTTTGAAGAAAAAATTTTAATTAATTTTTATATAAAAATAATAGAATGTTCAATTTGTCATTTTTAGAACATAATTTATGTTCAGATTATGTTCTAATTTTAACCTGAGACCCGTATTTTCTTTACTTCCCTTTCACTTATTGATTTGTTGGCCCTTTTTGCCGTTGAGATTTATTGGTCACTCTCCATTCCCTTTTTTCAAAGGACTCCCATAGAAATGACCAAAAAATGTTTTGTCCGTACTATGTTTGTGAAAGCGCTAAAAGGGACATCAAATTGATGATGATAGTGGCGAATAAGTGTTTGTAAACTCTGCCCCCATTGTGATTGTTAATGTTAAATTTAAGGTCATTCAATGTAATAACGGTTGCGATTGGAAATTTTCGGGTAAAAATAATATATATATATATATATATATGTTTTATTATATATATATATATATATCTATAGAAATATTTCAGATGTTTTTTAAAGATATTTTTAGCAATCGTAACGCCCTCCATTTGATCAAATGTGATAACTCCAACTCCAGTATCTACAATGGTCATGTTGTATTGTAGTTTAGAGATATGATAGTTTAATTGTATAAATCAAAGAAAATACAATTGAAAAAGATTCGGTTCTACGCACTCGTAATTAGCCAATGCAACAATAGATTTAAAATATATAACTTTGTTTAAAACAAATTAACCTCTGAAATAATTAGAGTACCGTAAAATTTCCAACAAAATGTTTGTTATTGCGGAAGACATACACACAAATAAGCTTTTTAATTTCTATTTCTACACCTCTCTAAAGTAAACTCCCTCTAACATAAACAAATTCTTAGGCATCAATCATATAAAAATTTGCTATTTCAACCTCTATAATGTAAATTTCTTTTTATTGCAAGCAAATAATTTCATTGAAAATGTTTACGTTAGAGAAGTTCAAGTGTAATTAAAATAATGAAATGTCCAGATGTGTGTATTTGTGTCGGTCCGAAAGCATTTAATCATTTGATTTATTATCATTTTAGGCGTTGCGCAGCAACGGAATTTAATTATTCCCAGAAAAGTGTATAAAAATAATGAAAATCCACCAGATTTTAATAGTTGCGATAATATGACTCATATATGAGGCGAGAAGCGTCATAACTTTACACTTAAAGATTTTAAAAACAATTAATTTTAATTATCACAGATTAGATGCTTTAAAACCACTGATTTCGGTATATTAAATGAGAAAAATAAATTTAAATTTAAATTACAAATGAATTCATTCGTCACATGTCAAACTCAATATAATACTTTACAGAAATGACAGTTAAACTCTGACATTATGACAATTTCAAAGGATAATAATGATTTTTATTATAAAATAGAATATAAAACGTATACTTTAAACGATAACTCTGTATATGATTTATATGAGTCAATAACTGGAGTTACACTGTGACTTCAATGATGATGATGATAATAATAATAACATAAGTGTCCCGTTATAAGTTTATATTACATACCATACCATATCATGAAAAAATATCCTAAAGGGTAAAGTACCATTTGGGTTCTTAACTATGGTAATATTTGTCTTATATACGGGTATCAGGTTTTAGAATATCTTTAAATCAGGACAAAATCATACTCTAAAATCAGTACATTCCGGACAATCATTAAATATCATTGTTTTAAAATGAGATATGACTTTAAAGATATTAGTTCGTGGCATGACAATTCCTAATCACCTGAGATCTGTAATTTTGTGACAGTCGAAATGAAAAAAATACACTTAAAATTAGTGTATTTTTAGTATACTAAAGCATTTTAGTATATTAAAGTAAAATTTTAGTTAAAGTTACTAAAACTAAAATATACTAAAAGTTTTAAAAATCTCCAATACTTTAATTAAAACTAAAATTAAGTAATTTTAGTTTTGAATACTAAAACTAAATATAATTGAAATTTTAATACTAAAAATACCCTAAAAATAAGTCACATTCTTTTGATTCATCACACTAAAAGTTGTTGATTAAATGACCCTAACAAAAAGTCAATGCTCTCAATGAACTATGCTTTAGTGTGTATCCGCATTGAATATGTTGACATAAATATTGATGATTTTTTGTTTTTCTCTATAACTATTTTTAGTTAATATATATATCCTCATCCCCTCCCCCATCCTCTTCTCTCCACTCCCATGCCCCATTGTCTCATCCAAGAGGTTGTACTTTATCTTCATTAAGTTTTTATGAAACTCATGGCGATATTTGTACATAATTCAATTATCATTGAGAGAGGAGATACGAACATTCATAAAAGAGGATATACGGATACAATGGGATGGATTTAGGCGTGTTTAAGTGATTCATTTCTCTCGATTTACAAAATTTATATGAATTTATCTACAATTATATGAAATTCGATATTATTTTTCGGGTTAAAAATAGTTTGTAATTAATTTAGGTTAACGATATTAAAAGTTAATTATTTTTTCCCGAAACTCTTTAATTGAAACTTTAGATTTAAGAATTTCTCTTAAATTGAGTTCGTGAATTATAAAGTTTTGAAATTTGTGAAGTTTTTGTACAAATTTGACACGTGTCAAGTATTTTTATTATCCATTGTATATTCACCGTATTCATAGTTTTCACTAATGATTTGTAATTGGTATGGTGAAATCTTTTATGCATTCTACCCTTGGTTATGCCTGTTAATGTAATAAAAACACCATACTATGAACGCACTGTGGTAATATAAATTTTTTCAACGCATTACGTAAATGTTCATTTTATCGTAGCATTAGATTAAATTAAATTCTTTAATGAGTATTGTAAAGTCTGATATATTATAAAATAATGCAATAATTGGCCAGTGTCATGCAGAAAGGAGGTATATGTGTAGCATTATGAGAAAAACAGGTTTAGAGTTTATACATTACATTGGTACAGTTATTTCATTATTATCATGTTTGCTTAATATAAAGAAAATATTAAAAAAAT
>LBFL01002911.1:0-17209 GCA_000988845.1 Hypochthonius rufulus
GAGTTATTTGAAAAAATCTGAGGGGACATTATTTTGAAAAGCCCTTTTTTACATATTATAATACTTAATTATTAATTTATTAATAAATATTTATTAATTTTATTAAAAATTCAAAATTATTTTTTGTATATGAAAGATCTTTTGGTAGTGGAATATATTGATGCGGGATAATTTTTGGGTGTCAAATTATGGCCACAGATTGAGGATTATGAGATAGCACTTAATTGAGACACACTTTATAATTAATAAATAGCATTTATTAATAAGAAACATGAGTTCTAATTAGTAACAATAAATTCACTGAGAGAAGTCTAAGCGTGCTGTGTCATAATCTGAAGTCTGAGGTTAGTGTTGAGAAAGATCAGTATTTATAATGAGTTAAGGAATTTAGCATTGAATTGACCGGTTTGGACTGATCTGTATTGGAATATGATGAACTTTACCCGGGAAATACTTTTAAAGTCCAATGTCAACTCAAACCCCAAGAGATGCATAAAACTGTTAAATGTTTGCATAAAGTTAAAGAGTTCATAAAATAATCCGTTAAAATTCTATGCGTATCAATATTTATCATTAATATCATTATCATTAATATTAATTATTAATATATTGATAAAATGATAAAATGATTTAATGAATAACTAAAAATTAACATTATTATTAATATTAATAATTATATAAATATTATTATTAATTAATACCAAAAAATATATTCATTAATGATTATCCCGACTCGGAACTCCTATCCCGAGTCCCGACCAGAGTTAAGAAAAACTGTCGTTTATCCCGACTTTCCATATAATAGTTTTAACCCTTAAAATGCTTTTCCTATTTTTACAAAGAAATATTTTCGAATTTACAATGCACTATTATTGATTATCTTAATTTCTAAGTGACAAACAAATTTGAAAGTGTCAGAATATCTACATTTTATGAGCAATTCATTTATATAAAAACGCGTGCAGAACATTCATAGATTAGCTTTTGATAGTCGGAACTTTCATAGAATGGGACTTTTATATAATGAACTTTTCATAGAATGGACCATTCATAGAAAATCAAATTATTATTATTAAATTCATTACTTTTAATAAAATAGAAATTATAAATGTAACGAAAATCATTAAATACATTAAAAATAAACTATTCATATTTACAACTGTTTGTATAAGTTATGAACGAATTTTATTTACAATTTTAATGCACTCCATAATCACGGGAATACCATTCTATGAAAAGTCTGCTTTTGCAGAAACATATTCTATGAAAAGAGAATTTTGCCGGTGTTTGCGATCTCAGGGAAAAGTCTCCATGAAAAGCAAATCTATGAAAAATCCTTTCATTATATAGAAATAATAAAAGTGTTTGAAAATAATATTAAAGTTTAATTTTGTGATATTTAAGTTGATGAAAGTGTCTAAAAGAAAATGTAATGAAACAAAAAAATATTGTGCATTTAATCAAAAATGGTTAATTGATTAACTTTGCAAAGATTGTATCGTAAAAATTAGTGATAAAATTGCTAATTGTAAATTAAATTAAATTACGATAAAAAGAATATATAAATTGTATTAATATTTTTAATATTTTCATTTTAAAAAATCTCGGGTTGGGAAAATTTTTTTTCGATTTTTTTAACTCACCGACCTGGTCACCCTAATCAATATAAGTATATCAATACGAATCAATTATATTGTGCTATAAATAAGTGATACGTTGAGTTTTTTACATTATTTTATCTCATTATGTTCAAGCGTTTATGATAGAAACATTTGCAACTATATTTACAAAAATGATATTTCCTTAAATGCTAAAATATGAAATTTTATAATTTAATTAAAATAATTTCGGAAAATTAATTATTTTATTGATATTTTTATATCAAATTGAATTGACTTCAGTTTATTTCAAGCATCAGACCGTTCTTAAAATGGAATTTAAAAGTTCGGATAAAAGAGAAATTCCGGAAATCACATCATGTGTTGAGAAAGAAATTAATTACAACGATGCCTTTAATTGGACAGCATTTTATGATAATGAATTTAATTTTCGAATATCATATTCAAATATTATTTATATAAAACTACTTTTTTCGTGAACATAGTAATGACAAAGGTATTAAGATATTTCAATGGAATGTCTCAGAATTTCCTATGATTGGAAATCGGAAATCATTTAATACAAAATGTTTCAGCATTTCAAAGATTATATATCAAATTATTTAAAACTACCGATGGTAAAAACTCAAAATTTTTATTATATCTTTTGAATTCACAAACCAAATTATAAATTTTATACTGTTATTTATCCGTTGCTATCATCGCCCGATTTAAATAAAATTTATTTAGTAATTAATACAGTTGAACTGTATATTATCACCAATAAAATTGAATATCTACAGCCATTGCCTTATGATACAAAATGTTATAATTACGAAGAAAATTATAATAGTGATGATGAATGTATTGATAAATGTGAGTATAATTATAATACTAATTATATGTCTCTAAACAATTATATAAATAAACAAATATTAAATGATAATCAAATTAATACGATAAACAAAAATATAATTAAATATTGCAAAATATTTTGTCGATCCGATTGTGTTAAACAACATTATGTATTAACCCGGATTTTCCGACAAAAACATGCACTGATTAATGCTTTCGATTCAAAAGTATTCTCACGAACGACAAAAATTGAACAATATTATCATTATTTACCAATGATGTCATTTATTGATTATGTATGTTCTTTCGGAGGTATTTTAGGATTATGGTATGGAATATCTGTAAATACATTAAGAAATATTTTACTAAAAATTTTTTAATGAAAAAATGCATTATTTCACACATACATGTATATATAAATTGTCCATTTAATAATAATGCATTTGCCATACAAAATTTTATTTTTATAATTTGTGAATGTTTTTCTCCGTTGTGTTTCTTTATTTCATGTAAACATTTTTCTGCGAATGCAATTGTATATTGATATCTCCCAAAATAATTAAACATATTGATAATAATTCTTGGAATTTCATTGAATTCTTCAAATAATTCGTTACATTTATATGCATTATTTTATACTGATTCTGTAAGTATGATGCAAGTAATTTCATTGTCATATAATTTAATATTTTTATGTAATAAACATAAAGCTTTATTTTAAATAATTATTCTATCATATGACTTTATTCGAGTAACTTCCTGTACTAATCTGTGTATGCTCAATTCGTAATCATATGCCGTCAATAATGAGTACTGATTAAGTATTTTAATTGCGAATTTAATTTCTTCTCCTCAAACACATTATTAAATAATTTATATAATATATTTCAGGTGCAAAATATGAAATTAATTTTAATATTGTAAATGCCGTAATTCAATATTTTATTTGCTTTATTTTTTCAAATGTCTTATTCCACACGATTAATAAATTTTTATTATAATCATCACAATGATCATCAATAATTCGAAATTCGATATCTTTAGATGAGTATCTAATTATTTTTCAAAATCCTCAATATAATCGTTAATGGTATATGCTTTGCCAAAATATTTTATTTTATTTTCTTCTCTAATATATGACACCGCGAGTTGCATTGCGAGTGGAAAATATTGAAGAATTTTTGCCAATTTATTAATATTGTTATGATCAATAGTTTCTTTTGTGTTATTCTGTTGTGATTCATCATTTAATTTAATTTGTAATGCTTTTATTATAAATTATTTTGCTTCAGTTAGTAAAAATATCTAAATATAGTGTATTTACATCAAATCCCCATTGTCGAATTCGCGATGTGATTAATATATACGGTTTATTATTATCATTCTGTTGATATACCGGTAAAAAGTCATTAATTCCACTATACTGTTGGGTATTTTTTCTTTGTTCAGCATTATCAAAAATAGTGATAATTTAGCATCAAAATGAGGATAAACTTTACGAACAATCATTTCTATATTTATATTATTTTAATCTTTAATTTCTGTATTGATATTTAATTCATTCGCTAATTTAAAAAATTAATCGCAAATAGTGACTCAAAAGCACGCAAGTAAAGCCCTTGCTTTACTGATACCACATCCGCATCAGAAAAATGGTGTGAAATAAATTTATATAAATATAAGTATGCTCATTGTTGGCTCAACTGTAGTTGAGATTGTATAAGACATTTTTTTGGTTGATTAGACAGTAAGCCTATTAGTTTCGGGTAACCACATTGTTTAGCATATTCTAATAATTTATCTCTTTTATCCGAAGTAAGATTATTAACATCGGCTCCTTTCTCTATCAGGTACTTTACTACATCCCATTCACCCTTTACAGTAGCCCAGAAAAGCGGGGAGGTCGCAAGCCATCCGATATTATTAACATCGGCTCCTTTCTCTATCAGGTACGTTGCTACATCCCATTTTCCCGCTTTAGCAGCCCAGGAAAGCGGAGACCTCTTAAGCCATCCGCCATTATTAACCTCGGCTCCTTTCTCTATCAGGTACTTCACTACGTTTAAGTGACCAGCTGCAGCACTCAAAGAAAGGGGAGATTCAGCTAAACGCCAGCTCCAGCCATCATTAACATCAGCCCTTTGTTCTATCAAGTACTCCACTATACCCAAGTGGCCAGCTTTAGCAGCCCAGGCAAGAGGGGTTTTGTTGTCCTCGTCATGAACATCAACCTTAGCCCCTTTCTCTATAAGCAAACTTACTATATCCCACTTACCTGCTTCAGCAGCCAAGGAAAGAGGGGTCCTGCCAGATAGATCAGCATTAACCTTACCTCCTTTTTCTATCAGGTACCTTGCTACATTCCATTTACCCGCTTTAGCAGCACAGAAAAGGGGAGTACTGATAGGCTGTTTAGACCATCTGCCATTAACATTGGCCCCTTTCTTTATCAGGTACTCCACTATATTCAAGTGACCAGCTTCAGCAGCTAAGTCTAAGGCAGTTTTCTCATCATGGTCATAAGCACCGGTAGTAGTGGCGTCTATCATGAACTTGAGAGTCGTTGGAAATTCTTTAAGGCTATTAAGCAAAAAACGGATAATCTCCTTATTACCTTCCATAGAAGCTATATGTAAGGGGGTTTCTCCTCGTTTATTACAAAGATTTTCTTGAACTGATCGTATTCGTAACCACAGTTGTAACTGATTTATCTGTTTCCAATACTGTGTTAAGGTGCTTTTTGGTAAAGATTTTTTCGCTACGGCTAACTGATCAAACTGACCATTAAGAAATACTCGAATAACTCGATAATCTGGTTGAAGTAGAATTTCCTTTAGTAAAAATTCTTGCCCCTCTAGATTTTGATTCGCTGCTGTATCTCTTAACCAACTTACTAAAAAATCCGTAGCAAAATACTCAGCGAAGGTACGGTGAATAAAATCAATATGACCATTTATAGATTGTAAAATTCCCAAAAGATTTAATTCTTTTGTCTCATCCGATGAAGGCAAATCACGCTCCCAAAAATTTTGGTTAGGAAAAAGCATTTTAAATGCTGGAAATCTATGCATTTCCATTAATTTGTCAGTTAATAATTTTTTTATAATTGAATCAATCCGTTCTTTTTTCTTTAAATAAATAGCAAACTTAGCATCGATAAAGCGCTGGTATAAATTACTTATATCGAGGCTTTTAAAAAGGCTTGCAAGCTTCATTCTATCTGACTCCGAACGATGACGTTCAAAATCTTTCTGAAAAACCTCTGCTAACATTCTCATCTGAAGTGGAATACCCATAAATCTCGACTCTGTTTCCCCAAGAACGTGAGAAGCTTTATTTAGTAGAGTTTCCACAAACGCCTCATAGTGAAACAATTCCAATGTATGCCGAGGATACTTAAGTTTGAGACTTTTTTGCCAAAATTGTCTCAAAAAGACCTTTCGCTTGTCTGCAGAAAATTCCTCAAAAGTATAGGCCAAGACACATAAGCTATTTTCCAAAGCTTTCCTCATATGGAATCGCGTGGTAATCCAGGCGTTGGCTTGTGTTTTATCTTTTAGGAATTGCAGCAACTGTATGACTTTTTCTTGGTGACTTGATTCAATTTCATCAAAGCTATCAAGTAATAAGCGTATTTTACCTTGATAATCGAGACGATATTTTAACAATCTTTTTGCTTACGGTCTCTCTAAGCCTGACCGATCAGTTTGGGACAAAAACTTAAGTACGCGATCAGTATTCAGTTTTTCCACTTGATCAGGTAGTTTTTTCTCTATTTGCTCCTTGCATTCTTTTAGGTTGACTAATAATCCATTCTAATTCATGGTTTTGCCTTAATGAACTCTTTTCTGATAAGCGTATCAATGTCGTTGATTTACCCATTCCTGGCTCATCAGCAATGATGATAATCTTATCATTCTTGCCTAGACCTGGTTGATTCTCATTTAATGGGTCGATATTGACTTTAGTTTGATCTAGATACTTGTGTAGTGTATTCAAAGTACCGTGAGAATTGTGCCAAATAAGTTGTTCATTTCCATCTGCTTCTTTGACCGTAAGCCAATGAAGAGATTGAGAGGAATTGCTGTGTAACAGCTGATTAAATCTTTCTTTCACATCGTTTTCATCCAATGATGCGAAAACATTCTTTTTAAAAAATCTTTGCTTTTCCTCTGCTTCCTGATTCATTCCAAATAGTGCAGTGACATCAGCTTGATCTATGCCGCTAAAAACAAATAAATCTGCAGAACGTTCTTGTACCAGAATCTCTTTTACATCCTTTTTGATGATTATCTGATGATTGAATCGACGATCTATATAAAATTCAGGGTCGTAATAACGATTCCAAATAAGCTTATTGTGACGCATATCAACGAGATGAACCGTCTTTTTAGGGTAATTATGACACAGCTGTTCAAAGTGTTTATCTGCATCTTTGTTGGGTAATATCACGATATTTTTATCAAGTTCTTGATCGTTAAAAAAAACGTATCTGACTCATTCTGTCTTTTCCGTCAGCAGCAAAAGCAAGTCTTGCGCTCAGATCTTCTTTAACTGTTTCGATGTCCTCTTTAAAAATACCAACGATGGAGAACAAATCACTCTTAGGACTTTCTTTTAAAGCTTCCTTCAGGCGTTCTTTTTCAATCTCGACAAACACCTCATGGTAAGCAGCTGATTCAGGATCGCTAAAACCCAGTGGCTTACTACCCACTACAATTTCATTTTCTTCAATAAGCTCAACTAATGCTGATTCTGTGACTACTTCGTCTAATCTTTGTAAATCTTCTGAAGATAAATGACTGGGGTCCTTAATTTCTATAAGCTCTTTCAGATTCGTCTCTTGTTTCCCTTGAAAAACAAGACTCTCTTTTTCAATGAGCCATCTTTTTGAATTACTAGTCAGATCATTGAACTGAGTGGTTTTCTCCACATATCGCTTATTTAAATTCTTGTTGAAAGCTTTATTTAAAAGGTCGTCTTTTTGAACAATTAAGATAATCTTTTTGTTAGATTGTTTTTCTAGAATAGAAGCTAACTCTCCGGCTAATTTTCGTGTCTCTTCATTATCCTGTGAAGCATCACATTCAATTACTAACAAATTGAAACTTTTTGAAAAACTCTCGATGACCGATCTACTAAAATCAGTACCTACGAGTTCTCTTGAATGCAAGAAAATATGTCCGCCTTTGTTTGTATATTGTCGCATTTTTTCTGCATTGCTTACGCTGTCTAGATATTTTATAGCGGCGTTTTCTACATTTCTCTTTATTTGATCTAAATCCTTTTGAATGTTTTGGAAAATTCGACATACTTTAATATGACTTAATAACAAGCCTTCGTTAGGAAGAATCAGTATTCGATCTTTCTCGCTTTTTAAAAAGTGACTGAGACCAATGATATCCCCCTCGAAATCAATTTTAATGTTTTCAATTTCAGCGTAGTATTTTGGCGTCGCACTCATTAATGCTTGTGATTCAAGTTCCTGCTCTATCTCCTGAAAAAGATCTGTTGCCTTATCACGCGTGTAGAAATTTATTACACCGGTCTCAGCCCATTTTTTGTTTCCTTTCCATGTCCGCACTTTCATTTCAAAATTGTTAAAATAGGACTTACCGTCAATTATCTGTATTTTTCACGTATATCATTTTCGATAAGCCTCACTAGTTCATCTTTGTCGGGGAAATTGACTACAAATTTAAGCTTGTCTAAAAACTCCTCTATTTCTTCTTTTTGAGGAAGACAGGGTAATTTTTGATCTAAGTCTCTTTCTTCACAGGTTTCAAAGTCTTTAATAGCAAATTCACACCGAATTTTCTTGATTATTTCCTCTCCTCCGAGTTTGTTCATTAAGTTTTCTCTAAAAGCTTTCAAATCTTTTTTAGAATCAGCTGGTAGTTTATTCTCTTGTATAAATGTTTTTTTTAGAAACTTCGTGCTGAAATGTATCTTTCCATATCTTTTAATGAAGACGTATCCGGATAAATTATCAAGATTTTTGTTGATAATTTCTTCGTTTGCTCTGTCAACGTTAACAATATCATTGTTATCTTTTAATAGGCTCTTCAGCTTTTCAGAAAGACGCTCTACGTCTTCAATGGTGGGGTTTTGCTTTAGTTTGAATACACCTTTAAAGTCACTAGAGATGTCTATTTTCTTATTAGCTATATCTTTCCAAAAAATTTCTTCTAACCTTGCTAGCTTGATAGCTAAGGCCGAATCTAAAAAAGTGGTTCGGAAATTATCAAGTGGTAGAGGTAAATCTTTTGTAGATAAATCTTCGCCTTTTATAACGCCTTCGGTAAACTCTTCATGAAATTGTTTACCATCAACATCAACTACGCTTTCTGAAAAAGCGAGATAGTATTTTTTTAAAATAGGGCTTTTTATTAATTCTTTACCCTCTGTAAAGTATTCAGCTAATTCCTTAGCTAACTCTTTTAACTCTGAGTCTTTTTTTGGTAGGATATCTTTCAAATTTTTAAAATCTTCAAATACTACTTTTTTAATTTCTTTATGATCTATCTCTATTTGCATTTCATTTTTTATTTTCTCTTTGAAGTATTTTTTGAGCTTTTTGCCTTGTTGAGATAGTTCTTGATCTTTTATAAATTCGTCGTAAAGTTTACGGGTTTTAACATTAATCACTTCTTTTGCGAGTGCAATATGGTATTTTTCTTCAGAAGTGAGTTCTCTGTTTTTTTCGACATGATCGATTAGCCTTTTGGCTAATTCAGCCAATTCTGTATCATCATTTGGAAGCTCAGATTGTGTCTCTGGAACGTCAAGTTTCATTTTACCAAAATCCGGAGACAGCTTTATCTTTGTATTTTTAAGTTTATCGTTCCCTAATTTTATGCCCTCTCTAAAATGCTTTTTAAGCTTTTTACCCGCTTCAGATAATTCTAGGTCGCTTATAAATAGATTGTGGAGTTTCCCATTTTCGATATTAATGATTTTTTCCCTTGCCAGTGCGATATAAAGACCTTCGAAGGGTATTTTTTCTTTATTTTGGACACCTTTAGCCAGCTTATCGGCTAGTTGAGTTAACTCTCTATCGTCATTTGGAAGATGATCTTTAGTATCTATAGCCGATACTAATCGTTTCTGTTTCATTTCTTCTAGGGTTTGCCTTCTGGTCACTTCTTTTCTAAATGCATCTTTAAATGCTTTGATTTCATTAGATGAGCTTTCCTTTGTGAATTCATCACGGAATTTACTATTATCAGCGTCAATGATTTCTTTCGCTAGAGTATAACGATATAGTTTAAAGATATTTTTTAATTTTTCTGGCTCTTTTTGTTTACTTTCATTATTTAATACATAATTAGCAAGTTTCTCTATTAATCTGTTGAAATCGGAGGTCCTTTCTAATATCGGCATTAATTCTTTAATGATTTTATTGGCTTTGTATTCTCCTTGATCTTTTTTAAATTTAAAGATCGACGCTTTTATCTTCAGTTCTGGAAATTTTTCTATTTTAAAGATTTTATCCTGTGCTAAATCTATCCGTTTAAAATAATTATTCCCCATATTTTCAGAGGAAAAACCAGTATTGGTGCAAATGATAATATCCTCTATTTCACTGCCGGTAAATACAGAATATACTGAATCTTCTTGGATCTTTTGTTTGATTCTAAGATAAGAATGGAAATATTTTTGCAAACTAAAATATTAGCTATCTGTGTCGGATTGTAATCTTTTATTGGTAATTTTGTTGGTATTTGGGTGTAATATATGCTTGGCTTGCAAGAATCGAAATTTCCACCTTTCAATTTTATTGCTGTCCTTTGTTTTGTATTGAAAAACGATATCATCAACTTTTTCAGCTTCTTCCATCTCTGGTGTTAGTCGAAATGAGAGATATCCATTTTCCACACCGCGCCATAAGAACAGCATTAGTAGCCTTAATTCGAAATCAGTTCCGTAATTGGAAGCGATTGACGCGGTGGTCAGTGCTCCTTTTTTACTTAAATACGCTTCTTGCGATTCAACACTAGGGCTTTGTAGTGGAACCTCCCTACTTAAATTATCAACGTTGGGAAATTCACCCGCAGAGACTTCTTGTGAAGGACTTTTCACCGATACTAAATGAACAGAACTCTCCGAGTCTTTACGTAGCCATGAATCCAGTGTAGCCCGCAAGTCCACATTACTTGAATGAGTAGCTGCATAGTCGGAGGCTGTACGACCTTCTTTGTCTCTATCTTTCGATGTTATTGGATCTAACCCAATAACACTAGATAAATAATTTAAAGTTTTAGGGTGATTGATTAAATACCTTAAAATTTTCAGTTGGTTATATTTGCAAGCTAGAATAATTACATTAGTATCTTTGATAGGATTATCATCACTCATATAGAAAGTCTTTAGCAATTCCTTGAAATGTTCGATTTTATTAATAGAATCAATTAACTTAATTAAATTTTGAAGCTTATTGAGATCGCCTACTTGGATTGTTGTTTCAATTTCAGTTAATGTTTGAAGGTAAAGATCCTTTATTTTCCTGAAATCAATGTCTTTCTTATCTATATAAATCGTTTGACCATTATCAAGATAGTAGTATTTCTTTTTTTGTGCATTGTAATAAATAACTTCTTCCTCAGAATAGAGTTTTCTATATTCTTCCTCGAAGGATTCCGGAGACAAGATTAAAAATGACAAAAATCGATCGAGTAAAGTTCTAGACTGCTCTTTATCTGTGGCTTTTATTACACTCGATGGCTGATACACAATGTTTCTCACACATTCTTGCCGTGTCTCATCTACACGTAATTTCTCTGCAAAATATTTTCGCATTTTTGCAAAGTAGTTTTCATCCCTTTGACGCTCCAACTGATTTGTAAGCCAATTTAATGGCTGATTTTCTCGAAGCATTCTGTTAAGATCAGCGGCGTTTTCTAATTTTCGTTTGTAAATAAATTTTTAATTATATATTAGACTAAAATTCTTGAATTATTTAAATCAATTTTTTCTCTTTTAAATAACTAATATTTTTGAATTAATTACAAAAAAATAAAGTTTATTATATGTGCAGTTTTATATAGCAGAGTCATATGAAATTGACGCTTCAGTAAAATATTAAAATAATTTTATTTAATAATACCATCGTTTTAAAACATTTATAATTTAATTATCACACAACACCACGTATCAATTTTTCAATTATATATAAGTTTTTATTTAATTGTGATTATTTAATTAGTTAATTAAGTTTTAGTGATTAAAGAATTTATGAAATTGAGGGATCTAAATCGACTTAAAAATCTCTTTTAAAATGGTGTCGTAGAGATGAGAATATTTATAAACATCACAAACATAAACCAAAGATCCTTAAATTGTGCAAAAAATTAGAATTAAAAAGCGCGTCGGCGTAGAACGGAGATCTGGAACAGGCTCCAGTAATAGTTTTGAGCATTGCAAAACGCTTTGTAAAAAATGAAAAAAATTAATTAACAACGTATTGTAAAATACTGTAAAAAATTTAAATTACAATTGTGGACACACTTTATCCCGACGAATAACACATAATGCCAGCAACGCAAGCGCACATACATCTTATTAAACTAAAGAAGGGTTAAAAAATAACGGAATAAATGTAATTTGGTGACTACCCGGTTCCCCTTACCTTAATCAGATAAAATATGTATGGGAAATTATGCAGCAGAATATCTTAAAACTGAATTCAAAAGAAATTTTTTATATCGAATACATTAAACATAAAAATTAAAATAATATCTGAGTCGGGGTGTTTAAGTTGCAAATTGATTCCATAAATAGGCCCTCAAAAATTGCATAAGAAAGAACAAAGGTTAGTTTGAAAAATATCGTCCAAAATTAAAATTAATACAATTAATTTGTAGTAATCTTCACCCCTCACAAACTAATTTCGGGAATTATTTCTTAAATGATCGGGGGCGGAGTTATGAATTTTTTAAGAAAATTTTTATTGAAGGGTCTATGGGCGAAAAATTAATGTTGAAAATGAATTTCACCCTATCTCCAAACGTAATATAATTTAGATATATTATAAATAATAGCAGATAATTAATTTTAAGAAAAATTCAGAACGGTAACAGACCAGCTAGGGGGTGTTCCAGTCGTTTCAATTATTAAATCAAAATGTAATATTTTATTATAAATTTACGCCATATTTGGCTTTAATTAGTTAATAGATATAATATTTCCATATATTGTAACATATTAATATTAGTCATTTTGCAATATTTGCAAAATATGTCGCGATAATACGTAATAAAATTTTCTGAATTTTTTTGGCGAAAATAATTTATTATGAACTATTTTCGCCAAAACATTAACTATAATTTATTATCGCGACTAATTTTGCAAATATTATCGAATTACTCATAAATTATTATAATAAATTATTATAATTTATTGAAATATAATGCCTATTCAAAATTTAATGCTAAATATGGCGTAAATTTATAATAAAATAGCACATTTTAATTTAATATTTAAAACGACTGAAACACCCCCTAGCTAGTCTTGTATCGCTCTGGATTATTCTTATTAGTTATCTGCTACTATCTATAAAGTATCTAAATTATATTAGGTTTTGAGGTGGTTAAGGGGATCAAATTAATATATGAAATTCAATTTTCTCCCATAGAGCCTTCAATAAAATTTTTTAAAAAAATGATAACTCCGCCTTCGATCATTTAAGAAAAAATTCCAGAAATTAGTTTGTGAGGGGTGAAGATTAATACAAAATAATTGTATTAATTTTAATTTTGGACGAAAATTTTCGAACTAACCTTCGTTCTTACTGTTAAACAATAAAAATCTAAATCATATGGTTAAATAAACTTAAATATATATGCTTTAATTTAAGAATTATTTTGATTGAAAAATTTTAATTAATTAGATTTTAAGTAAAATCTGAGCGTCAATTTCTTTAGGCTATACTATATATCATTAACATAAATATACCAATTTTATTATCTTCCATTATACAGTATTAACGAATCCACAAGAATATTCACATAAATGTTTCAAATTAAAAAATTAAAATTTAATTAACGCTTATTACTAAATTTTTATTCTAAAAATTATTAACTCATAAATGGGTCACTTGAATTTAATATTAAACATAAAGAATATATCATACTTTTGTAAATATCACGCAAATATCATGAGATATTCGTGTTTCAATAGTAATAATCATTATATTTATAACATTTTACAGATAAAATATTTATCTAAGTTCAAGTATTTTTTTCAAAATTTAAGGAAATGGATAAAATTTGATTATATATTTTTGTTAAGGGAAATAAATTGAATCTTATCATTATGGAGTAAATTTCAGATTTTATGCAAATGAATTTTTTATAATGAATTTTGAAAAAGTATAGTTTATAATATTTTAATTGAGTCTGAAGTGTTTTAATTGCGAATTGTTTTTCAACAATTATCATACGATTTCGGCTTTTCTTTGAAAATAATCATTATATACTTAAAGCTTTAAACTTACAGATAACCGATATAATGAGTTTTGAAAAGTCGACATTTAAATTTATATGCATGTAAATACAGTGTGATAAATATTGAACTTTAAAACGTTACGAATTAAATTTATTATTTCAGTTAATGTAAAATATGTTCAAAATAATTTGCTAACAATTTTTTTACTCACAATTATTGTTATTTAAAAAATTGAATGGCAAATTTACTAACGGGATAATCAGAATTTCTGGCCATCTATTGTTAGTGTAACCATTGTACAATAGGTTGACAATGTTATTACTATTGGTTTTTTAAGGTCATTAAATTGTAAAAAATTTTATGAGAATTTAATAAAATTCAATAGAAATATTGCATATTAAAAAACAAATATTTTTAACAGTTTAATGCAGCAAAACGAGAATGCATTACACAACAATGCAACACATATACAGGGTGGCTAATAAAGGACGCAAAATTCCCCTAACATTTTAATGCTAAATATTGCGTCCTTTATTAACCACCCTATACATACATGTATGATCATAACTTTGTGTCCTCTATAAATTACTGTTTTCAGAATTTTAAAATTCCAATTCATTAAAGAATTATAAATAGTCAATATATGCAGTAATATAATATACCAATATGTGCACGTGCTTGTCCAACTAAGCGACATAAAATTTGGGGAATATTAGGCTATTATTATTATATAAAATTTCAATATCCTACGACATAGGAAAGTATATTAAAATATACCAAATAGTGTCCATGACCTTTTTGACACGATAGTATGAATCATATGATATGATTCATTAGGGTTACGTTAGATTATTATCCTTACAACATTGTGACTAAATAATTTCTTCAGATATTTCATGATAAATCTGAATTCAAAATTAATTTAATTCAATTTCACGATAATATTATTTGACTTAACAATTTTATTATTTTAAATTACATAATAAAATATACATATATTTTAATAAAACAAAATAAAATCTATAAAATATGCCATAAAAATATAATATAAGATTAATAAAAATCATAAATATAAAATAATATTAAATATTACATATGAAAAATATCCGTATAATAAGTGCTAAAAAAGTATAAAATTATAAAATATAATTAATAAAAATCAAAAATATAAAATAGTATTAAACGACTAAACAATTTTCTCGCGGATTTCATTTCTTATCATAGGGCCGATAACCGTATAAATGTCCCGCAGAATTAATTAAAAATGTGTGGTGCATTGTGACGACGAAACGAAAGAAATTACCACCGATTGCAGTGCATACATTTTCATTCCAAAAATAAACGGGAATAAATACAGGAATAATTCCCCAAAAGAGTATTAAAAAATAATTATGATATCGGTGCTGAAAACGTACGATTGGTTTTAACAAAACATCACCCGATATTAAATCGATAAATCGATATTTTTTCCTTTTTTCCAACATCGGGATACTCCGATGTGTGAAAAAAAGAATCCCCTTTAATAATAAAACTTATATTAAAAGCAATTTTCTTAAAGGGAGGGGTGTTCAATAATATGATTTTCGAACAATTTCTACACAAACTTTTCTAACGTGTACCCCCTCTAACATGAATAATTTTTCTAACGTAAACAAATTCTTTGGTCCGAGTAATATATGTCTTTGGTATTTTAACCTCTCTAACGTAAAATCCCCTATATCGTGAATAAAAATTTCCATGGCAATATAGTCACGTTAGAGGGGTTTAAGTGTATATAAAAATAAATCTTAATAATTTTTATATAAAAATTTTAATTTATTATTAAAAATGTACATTTTGTAAAGCAATTAAAAAAAAATATTAAATTTAATAATATCTATGGCATTATCATACATAATGATAAATTAACGAATCACTAAATCAATATTTTTCTTATGAAACAATTGTTAGGATCGAACACAATTCGCAGTTTTATTTTTCAGTGTTAAAATTTGAATTCAAAAAAATAACTCAAACACAACATGAAACTAATTTATCGGATACTAAATTCTTTAATAAACTTTTAAAAGATTTTGAAAAATATTATTCGTGTGATATACAGAGCTGAGACTTTTGCGAAAAAACAGCAGTCAATTGTTTTTTGTCAGCTCAAACTTGAGTCATCGCATATAAAAATTCAGCAGTGGTCTGTCCTGGACACTGAACAAGGCACACTTATTCCTGGACTGTCCAGAACATCCCTGAACGGTTGGTCACCCTATTCAAGTTGAAGAGTATGAAAAAACAATTGACTGCTGTTTTTCCGCAAAAGTCTCAGCTCTGGTGATATAATAATTAAAAATAAACCTTTTAAGTGCAAAAAATATTCTAAAATTGAACAAATTATTCATATTCAATCAGTAAACATAAACAAATAGATATTTCATTTATTTATTTCTCATCTTTAAAAAAATACAAAAATTTAATTGAAACCAAAAATCAATTGTCCATTTATCTGCACATTTTAATATGGTTAATTCAAAAATTTATATTTTATTATACTATTATAATCTTATTATAAAAGTCAATTCAAATAATGAATAATTATAATATTGTCATTTATGATCAGGATTAATACAATTATTATCATCACCATATTCGACTGAATGTGTAAATTATGGCGATAAAATAACAAATGAATGTACTTTTGAATGTTTGAATTATGATTATATTTTCAAAACAATTGTAGAATCAAATATTGTTTTATGTGAATCAAAACATTCATTTCAAAATTCAACGGAATTATCGGATGAGATTATTAGTGAATGTCTTGAAAAATTCAAAGAAAATTGCAAATCAATTGTTTTTGAATATTTTCTCGTATCGAAGAAAATTAATAATTCACAAATTGCACAAATGGCAAAAATGGCAAAAATTCTACCCAAGGATGTATCACTCATGTAGTTTATTTATATACCAAAAATGGATGAAAACCAATTGATTTATAATATCGCAGGTATCATGAAATTGGTATTTGGGATATCATCGGAATCTTTAAATTATTTTTAAAATATTTTAATATATATAGAAAAATGCACAATTATATTGTTATATTCACACGCATATGTATTAAAATTTATAAATTATTTATGAAAATATTTATAATTTTATTCTCACAGTTATATAGGACTAATTATATTATTATTAAATATTTTATTATTATATTTATTTATATACTATTAATTCTATTAATTTTTAAACATTAAATTAATTAATATTCTCATTTATTGATTACATTTTAGTATAAATATCTGAAATTATATTATTTCAAT
>LBFL01002915.1:5711-23007 GCA_000988845.1 Hypochthonius rufulus
TGTTGGTTTATTAAAAGGTGTATTATGATAGATGATCTGACGATAGGTTTTGTAAATCTTTAAATAATGTTATTATGTATTTAATAAATTGAAACGTAATTTGGTGATTGTGTTGATTGTGTTGATTGTGGCAGACTTAACCCACCGGAAAGTATCACATCCGATCACAAATGTGCACATTCAAACATGGGGTATATATTAGAATGGCTATTATTGTGTTGTTAGTGTATTTATTGAGTTTGAGGGACGCACAAACCATATCTGCATTACCTTTGCGTGGCATTTGTAAGGACCCCTCTCCCATGTTTAGTGATCACCTCTCCATGTACCTTTATAAATGTTACCTTTGTATGTGCCCATCCCGAGGATAGCGTAGAGAATGCCAAAAGTGAATATTCTTGAGCAATGCACTCGAGCATTTTGTTGGCATTGTAAGCGCTTCGTCCATACCATAACCATTATCCCCAATACAGTTCTCGATGCGTCCCCACTTTGGGGTGCCTCATTCTTGTGTGTCCCCAACCGGTAACCGGTCTGACTGTTTCACGCCATTGCCAGTCCCGGACACATTGTGGAGGTGAAGTTTGGAGTCGCCTCTCAACTCCTCACCGTCCCTCCTCTCTACCGACATGAGTCTGCATTTTATAGTGGTAAGAGGTATGCCACGCGTATGCTTAAAACCCCAAATACCAAATGTATTACCATTTCATTGTCCCTCCCAAACGCTGGAAACTTTCGATATGTTCATATTTATAACTTTAGCTTAAGATTTCGGTGATAAATTAACGTCGCAATTGACTTTTATTTATTTCCACAATTTTCTCGATTTTGATTTTCGGTAAAACCTCTCCTCCCATTGGATGCTTTTATTGCCCTTTGTCTTTGATCTGCTTCCAGTGGCATCTGTCATAGTATTGGTGCTGAATGAAGTCGTGCGCGTGACTCTCTCGTTTCCATGAATGCACGTGCAGTGACGAGCTTCGCTCACAGTGAATAACAGGTCCCCCTTTGTCCCGATGCTCGGCAAATGTACTCTCATTTCTCTCTTTACCATGTGATAGTTATTCCTTTGAATGTGTTGTGCTCCTCTCTCATCCATTATGATGCGATTCCCATGCCTTGCCTTAGCCCGCGTGTTCCTCTCCCTGTCCTGTTCTACAGGAATAGTAATGCCATACGAGGGGTATGATGATGAGTGAACATTGAACTTCACAGCCTCACACAGGACGACACTCATTTTGTATTATTATTACTTGAATGTTAGTGCTATGTTAGTGCTCTCCTCAATTTCGCGATTTATTATTTGCATTTTCCACATTACACATTACACATCACACACTCACTCTCTCTGTTTCAATCCCCACACTTGCGTTTCAAGGATTACATTGTATTAATGGTGATGAGACTCGAGAGCAGAGAGTTCCTCAGTTCTCTTCAGATGTTCATAGTGATATATTTTTAATACAATAAGCCAAATGCAATGCTAAATAACCTAATGTTTTATGAGAATGCAGTTAATTTTCCACAGCACAAGTTAGTTGTGCACATTGTTGTACGGCACATTGTAGTGCATTTGGATGATGCCGTCTCTTTATTGCTCTTTCGGAGTAATCAATTATCAAAAATAAGGCAAAACTGAAGATACTTTCGCTACGAGCATAAGAGAATTAATGCACATGACCAGGAGAATGGCACCACAAAAGGCAATATAAGGGATTCGGCAGCAGCAAAAGACCTTAAGAAGTGAAAAGATCGAAGTGTGTTGTGTGTTGTCTAATTTTGTTGCGATCGATTTGCTCAGCTTTGATATGTGCTTTTGCCATGCATTTGAGAATCTCACTTTACTGTTGAGTGTGTATATACGGCAATTGTCAGTTTTGGAGTTTCGCATCAGATTATTGCAGGTTTCATTGTCATGTTTACATACAGAATCCATAGTAACACTGTTGATGAGTGCATTATAATTGTCAATTTTGTTTGCGACAATTGCACCATTAAATACCCTTTTCAAACTGACTTTACCATTGTGTGTTTAGAATAATATCGATTAATTTATTCGTTATCATTACTTTATCATAATATCTTAGGTAATGCATTCCCTCCCCTCCAACACCTGACACATGATAAATAGTTTTAGTTGAGACATTATCGTGTCTTAATATATAAATATATACAATGTTCATGCTTAATAATTACGCAATATATTGTATTATATATTTGTGTATCATCTTATATAAGGTACGACTGTGATATTACCCCATATATTGGTACTTTTGCATGAACACACTGTTATCAATAGCATGAAATGTCAAACAGATACAGATACTATTATGTGACTAAAGTGAGTATTTCAGTATCTGAAACCCGCAATCGCAGAACCGAAACTGCCAAAAGAGGGGCGATATATACGCATATGTGGGGTCGGCACAAACTTTAGGTAACAATAACGTAATAGAAAGAGCAGCAGAAGCGGCAGCAGTGACAACGCCTCACCATAAACTTGCATTTTCGCTATACTCAAAGGAACCTCATTCTGTGTAACATCTATTCAAATCAAACTTATACCATTAGGCATACACTCACTCCCCGATTTCTGCGCACATTTTTCTCACAAATATTTCATGACAGAACTGGGGAAATATGGTGATACTGATGCACAATGGTTAACTCAACTCTGATAGGGATTGAGTTGTCTTGAAATTTCCATAAAATTCAATATATTCATTGAATTGCACATTAGAACATAATTCGAGTTCATATATGATAATTTCCCGGTTATTCCGCCCGAGAATATCCTTGTGTTAACCAAAATTCCTGATATGCTAATGTTCTTGATTAATAAAATAAAACATAATTGAGTTAAGAGATAATCGAGGAATGAATGTATGAAATTATTTAACAATAAATTATAATTGTCACACGTTTAATTTATTGTAAATGTATGGAAAAATTTAAGAAAAACGGTGGTGAATAATGCAAACATAAATTTGCGATAAAATACCTGTGATGGCATTAGTTTATGTTAAATCGATGTTCCATAGAGTAATGTTCTTTTTAGTTTGAGTTGTTATTGATCTTTTTTAGCTTTGCCCATTGCATTGCATGGTGTATGGTGCTGTGTCCAAAACTCTTTTTTGTCTTGTCTCTGAGTGCTCAGCGCTCTCAGAGTTGAGCAGCGCTGAGAGAAGAAAAAAGATGAGAGAAAAGAGCATTTCGACATCACATTGGGGTGACTTTAGATACGATGTGTGTGTTCTGTGCACGCGCAACTTATAGCGAAACGGAGTAATTTCCTTTATTTTCCTATTTTTGGTATTTTTGGTCCTTTTTTCACTCTCTTTCTTTGTATGTGTTATATTTATTTTCGAAGATTGTGGAACAATTCCGGTAAAAACAACTGAATGAGCATCGACAGCATTGATTAATCTATTAGAATTATGAGTAAATAAAGTAATTGGGAACTGCGACTCGACTCTCGCTTTGGATTTGTCGGGAATGGTGAGAGATTACGTAATATGAGATTGTTCCGTGTTATGTGTTTGCACTATCGACGTTCACCCATTGTCAATAAAATGTGTAGCATCATAGACTTTAATGGGAATCAGTCTTTCACGACACGTATTGAAAACATTTTTATTCAACCGAATATCGACCGGAGGGGGATACACTCATCTCTTGAGTAACTTACAATATAATAATGCGGCAGTATATTTTGCTTTTTCACCCAATATTGTTGCAGGTTTAGTCATACAATTGAAATGTTCCAAAGTTATTCACAATAACGTATGCAAAATGCACATCATGTGCTTAATTTGTTACACATTATTGCAAATGTTCAAGAGTATTGTACTGTTGGTATTGTTCGTTCAGGTTTTGTTCGTTCAGGTTTTTCTTAAAGTTTCACTTCACACCGATTATTATTTAAATGAATAAACAAAAAACGATATGCAAATTCATAAAGAGGTGCTGAAAATGTTTTAGGATAATATATTATTAAATTAAAAAAATAGTTAATCGTAAATTCGTTAAAACGCGTTCTGTTTATTTATAATTTTTCACCGCATTAATTAACGCTAATAATTTAGCGATGATAAACGCGTTAATTTATGTTTGTTTTATATGCGCGAATAATCATAATGACCATTATTATAAAGATTTAGCGATAAAATTTGGTTAATATAATGCATATTTGTTTTATTGATTTGATTATCTCCGAATTGAATATTAACCTTAAGTAAGCATCATTGACACTTAAGTTTATAACATTGCCACAAACCACCATTGAATTTCTATGAGAATGGTACTCCTGTTGAAGCATTAATTAATGTTTTATTGCTGTGGGAAAAGGTAAGATTTATATATTAATATTCGTCGTCGGGCGGCATATTAGTGGTCGATGAAACCAGTTTAAGTGAAATTGTTGAGAGTACATTTTGTTTCCACTGTTTTGGCATCCGGAGTTTGGATGGTGGTGGTGGAAGAATGAGGGGATAGTAAAGGGGTGGTGAAATGGTTGATGCTTTTCCACAACCACCTCCATGATGCACCACCATCCAATGCGCCATTACTGTACATGCTCATCGAGTCAGCGACTGACTGCCGATATTATTATCCCCCCCCTTATTACCTGCGAAAAAAGACACTCATATCAGGCAAAGTTCATTGACGCTCAAATCCGGTTTCTTTCCGAATCCGAACCCCGAACCCATACCCCGAACCCGTACATCTCCATCTTGCAAATTGCTTTAAATTATGTTACATAAATGAAACCCATTGTATTATCAATATTTATATGGAAATTGGAAAGGGAATACTTCCGCCGATAGAGTATTGCATTGAGGGCATTCTACAACACACCGCATTACCTCTATTAAATTGTATTGGGGGATCTAATTAAGGAAACATCGTTTTAGGTCTGCCGGAGTTATTTTGGGACTGTCTCTGCTCGTGTTAAGTTATGAGTGGAACAAGAAAATTAAATGGGTTTAAATGGGGCAAATCAAATTGATTTAACTCGTAATTGTCAAATAGAATATGATAACGCATTGTGAATAACTTACTTAAAGTTCATACATTTGCTCATTTACTTATTATACTTCTTTATTCTTTATTCCCATTTCGGTTGACCCAACAACAGGCGTATCATTATTCAGTGGAAACTCGAAAATTTAAGTAAAGTTAACTTAACTTAAGTTATTATAATAATTGTTTGTGTTTGCATAATGTTAATGAATGAGGATATTTGAGAAAAAAGTTAATGTTTCATAATGTTTTACTCAGAATTAATTGCGCAATTCATTTACCAGATTTATAAAACGATACTTAATTTTTATGTAACAAATGATTAAACAATTTTCATTAAGTGATTTTCACGACTCCTAAAGATTGAAATCTTTTAATGACACTTATGCATTCACAAACAGATGATCTCTATGAATAACACGCCACTGGAGAGGGCTTTCAACACGTTCAAAATTAACTGAAGAAATGCAATGAGAGAGTTAATATTGATTTGTATGTTAAAACAGGTCCATTACGTTAAGCATTAAAGTGATAGCAGACGATGGTTGACTTTTGAAGGGAGCATTTCCTTTGTGTGTTTAGATTGTGCCAAAATGCTACAACAACTTTATAATGCTCATTTTAGTAATGATGACTGAATAACTATGATACGAGACACCTACACAAAGACATGATGGGGCCATACAGGGCCATGCGGTAGTTCGTTGACGTCCCCGTGTAAGGAAAAAAGTGATCGCAAAGGAAATGACCGCGAAACTATTTTCTCTAAATATTAGTCGCACAAAACTTATTCATGTGCTTTCGCTGCTAAAAATGTACCGTATCTTATTAGAGTTGTTGTAACGCAAACTCAGTTCACACTCTCCCCTCTCCTTTAATACCAACAAGAAACTGCCACAGGAAAAATGCTTAAGGAATTGTGAGGAACTAAAAAAGTTTGTCTAAGATTATCGCGAACATTCTCTTTCCTGACCAATGACATGCCTTTTGACTTTGATTTAAATAATAATTGTCGCATTGAAATGTGTTCGCATCACTGTGTTCGCATCACTGTATTCACAACTGAATTATGAGATTCGCTTTGGGAAAGTGAAGGATCATTATCCCCCTCTACTTTTTAATTCAGTGATTCTCTTATTCGGTTCTAAATATACTTCTTTTGGTGCTTACATTTAGGTTCTGAGACTGTACACGTCGGTATGCGTTATTCTCCAGTGTGGTATTGATCTGTTTGCATCAGCGCAAAGTATCGCTCTTCTCTCATCCCTCTCCTCTCTCCTGCCAAAAGTGTAACGCACTTAGGCTTAGATGCGTGACCTCAAAGAATATAAGTGTTGAATGTTTGCAGTGTAATTTTTAACCCCTCATATATACGATATAATCTAACAATTTGAGTTAACAATTCACTATACTGCATCTTTACGCATATTCCCCATTCTTCCCGATCCTTCCCCATTCCATAGGAGTCTCTGCTCCATCAGTTGACCGATAATTAATTTGGTAACAGTTGAATAATTATCCATTACCATTACCCGCAATAAATTGATGTTTGCGCTAAACACTCAAAGATGTGTTTAAACTAAACAAAAGAGGGGTGTCAATTCGCGTCAATTCAGGGTTATCACTCTCCATTATTGTTAAATATAAATAATATAAATAATATAAAAATGTTTCAACAGTATGGGCATACAAAAGATGAATGCAATGAATGAATTATAAAATGACACGAATATTTAGCGGTAATGAATGAGGAGGGAACAATAATTGGGTTCTCATTCTGGTATAATGTTGATTTGCACATGACACACATGACAGCATCTCTCAATGCCATCTCCTTCCGGTTTGTATGGTTTGAGCGAACCATAGTCGTACGGCAATGTACATCTGCTCGATTGTCGATGGTGGTGTCGTTGCGGATTTGCTGCTGCGTGTTAACTCTTAGGTAACTGCAACTGGCGATGGGTAATAATGAAAGAAGCGAAGTAAAGAGAGAGAAGTTATTGCAAACAACTTTTGGCCATTTTCCGGGAAAATGTCAGAGATAGAGAAGGATAGAAAAGTGCGGGGGGACAGTGATGGGGGCGTGCAAAAGATTGGCTTTCCACGCTGATACTTATATGACCGGATGAATAATTCAATCCGCTGTTTGCTCTGCTCCTTTCCCCCTGAACTTAGCGTTGACTGTGGTTCACTCTCACTCTTTTCAATGCGTTCGCCTCTGCATCCTATCGATTTGCTAAAGTAATGTTACACTCTTTATGTTAGTACAGTACTGAAGCAGCGGTTTTAATACACAAATAGTGCAATAGTGTTGCTCTGCTTATGCTCTGCTTTCTCTTTTGCCTCCCAATTCTACCATAGTTATCAATAAAGTGCGTCACCCACAGTTGTATTGCGTTGACTATTTGATCAGATGAAAGGCTATGGCAGGGAAAGACAATGCGGGGGCCGAAGAGGTGCAAAGAGAGTAAATTATATGCATATATGTAGTGTATGATACAAGTTCTGTACAATCCAAATGTTCTGATGATGCATACTCTGGATGAATGAGCTTTTAGACCATCGACACTGAATCGGTTCCATTTCGTTGCATTACCTTTGTTGTCAATGAGCACAGAACATGATTATGGTTCAGGTTCACTCCTTTCCGAGCCGATCCTGTACTATGTGAGGAGTTTTGTGTCTTTAAACGTACGTATTAAAAAAATGTAGCACTAAGTGAACTCTCCGTGAGATCTTATGGCGATGCAATTATTCCTGCTCATACAGGAAGCATCCAAATAGAGAAACAACAATACATAACACTTGAATAGGAGCAGTTCGGGTAGTTGTAGATGTTGCTATTCAACTTAATGACGATGACCATTGTGGTGAAATAACCTGTTATTGCCAAATGATACACTTTTTTATCGCTAAACGTCGAGTCGAGCATTAACAGATTGTAAAATTCAAAGCTCCACTCTCCTCCCACTGTAACCCAACATCTTATTATTGTGTGATGAACAGATTCAAACGGATACCGGAGTTTGCATCGATCATGTAAAGTTACTTTTGAGAAGATTGAGGGGCGAATATCATGGATAAGTATAAGTATAAGGGATTCATAAGTTTCATTCAATTTTTTCTCTATCGCCTTATGGCAGTACATGAGGCGTGGTGTTGGGGTTCATGCATTTGACACATCGCCTCTTATTGCTCGACTTATAACTTCTTACGCATTATGTAATATTACATTACAATAATGTACACTCTAATTTTATAGTAAATTATACTCAATACTAAATACAGAGGTTAATATAGAGGTTAACACAATTTTTATGGGTCCAAATTGTAGTTGAAACGGTTTTGGAGTATGCTTATAAATGGCATAATTTTAGAGATTACCCTAAATCTAAAGTGCGAAACAGAAAAATGATTCGATTCTTAACGGTGATGATTAAAAACACGAACGATCATTTAGACATTTTCGACAATTTACTTCGAACCATTTTATTTGGCGATGTCTTAATTAATGTTACGGGATTTGGCAAAAAATCATATTAATTGAGTCGTGTCATTTTCTTTTGGTTCCGGAAAAACAAAATCAGTGTAATGAAATATTTGAAACGAAATTTAATCGGTGATTAAATTGTTGATTTAATGAAATACAAATGTGTTTTGATTCTAATAAATTGTGTCATTGAAATTAGTTACCTTAAAGAGTGACTAAACAACTTGTATATGAAGAACATCGTAAACAGTTTGTTTAGAGCCGTATTGTTTTGTAAATGATTGCATTAGTGAGTTGTTACGACTAAACAATTTTAAGATAGTGATATGTTTGATTCGAGTCACACGAATCACGCACATGCATAAAGAAAGTGGCACAGTGTAGTATCGTATTTTATGGGATGTACGCAATTAACGCGTAACTTTTCCATGCGGTGTATGTAAATAATATGTGAATATTTGTATAATTCCATAAAATATTTTCACTATTATATTGTCAATATATGTACACATAAGAGGATGCAAGTATAAGCATGAATGCCCTCATGAATGTGTTGTGAATGTGTTGTGAATGCATGGTGAATGCATGGTGAACGTATCGTGAATGCATCGTGAATGCGTCGTGAATGCGTCGTGAATGCCTCGTAAATGCATCGTCTGCTCTCCAAGGAAATTGAGTAAATGATATTCAGTGGCATTTTTTGGCGGAAACACGACGCACCCCCATCTTGACAATGATCACCGCTCTTCATACTTCAGGGTGCTGCTGTTTTCCTTAGCATTTGAGCATTCCTCACATTTGTTGCCCCTCTTTGCGTCTCTCCGCGTCTCAATTGGAAAAACTGAACTTTCCGTGAATAGATCATAACACAGTGATTCACGCTGCAAACTGCGCTTTAACTTTCCTCTCCTTTACTTTACTCTCCTCCACGTATTGTCAATACTTCCCGAGCCTCGGGCTTTGGTGTGTTTTTAAACAGGAGCACACTATTCCCTACTTTTTTCACCCTCACACTGCTCACACCGAAATAGCATATAACTCCGTGTTTTTCAACAACACCACACTAACTTTAGCCAACCCAAGTACGTCTGATTCTGGCGGAGAGGAGAGGGACCAGAAAAATGCGCACATTGTGTATATTTGTGTACAAATCCGGCAGACACAAACACACAAATATGTTTCTTTACTGTAAACAATGCCATTATATCCATTATCAATACTAATTGTTTCTTTAAATCTCATTTACAGTGACGTTACAAAGAAGAGACAAATTAACATTTATCTCATTGGATGTGTCACATTAAACATTCTCAATTATAAATAATTAATCACTCTGCGGAAGAGTCGAGTCGTATATCAACAGATTTAAGGAATCAATAGAAAGACAATAATTGCAGAGTTTGAACAAATTGAACAGTTTTGACCACACCAGTGGTGACATGCATCAAGCGTTGCAGAAGAACATAGGACCACCGGTGCCACAAGGGTAAGAGTCATACATGTCTAACGTGATTGTCGTTTGCGTCCCCCTCTAAAGAGGCAATGATTTACTATACGTAAGAGTATATTATTGTTTTTGAATTATTTATCATCTTTTATCAGCGAAAAGAGCGAAAAAACAGATGCTCAAAGTTTGTAACAATTTGTTTCCTCTGATATTGTCTTTTCTGACGCACATGAACAGCTCATGATATGGGATAATTTCGAGCGCCGCGCAAATAATTAACTTTAGTTAAGAGATGAGTATCGTTAGGATGTAGCGAATGAAACACGTGTGTGCTGAATGATTATAAAGCAAATTGATTAGATAATCATAGAGAAATTGATTTTCATATTAGCATCATCATCATCATCTTTTGTTGTATATATTATGTGCGATCATCACATGGGCCAATCGATGATAGTACTGCATTTTCTCTCATTTTCATGAATCGCTGCACGGATAAAGTGCTAAAGGAATGAATTACTGCTGAGACTGCCTTTCATCATTACGTGAGCGTGTTATGTGTGCATATATATTGTTGCATATACTCTTGTGTTTCACAATTCTCATGCATTCATCCACGACTTAACTTAAAAAGACTTTTCCAATGCAAATTATCGCGTTTCCGCTTTTATAGTCGACGAAACAGGGGTCATCCAAGTATATGTTAAGGTATATGTTAAGGTGTAGTTAAGCTATACGTTAAGGTATACGTTAAGGTATATGTTAGGGCTGAATTTCACGGTTGTGATGCCCTTGGATTGTGCGATCACCACTGACTTTCTCTGAAAACCCCGTACTTTTACTGACGATAATCATCGCAAAGACTCTATTCGTTGCATCACAATTTAATAAATCATGACAATTGATAATTATTTATTCAGTATGTGCATATGACACATGACAAGGACAGGACGGGAATATAAAGTTCGACACTTTACCACACTAATAGTTGTGTATGTTTTTTCTCAATTCTGTACGTGTATGACACTCATCGAACACGAAATGGTATTTCCTTTCATTTGAGTCGCGATTTTCTCCCTCAGTTCATAATGACTTAAAAATTAAATAATGGTGATATGGTAATGTGTTACATAATAAGTAACATTAACACAGTTGACTCAGTTTGGTGTACGGCCAATGGTGTCCTTCATTTGACTTGTATAGCATTATCCTCATTAGCACCTGCCTCTACACGTATGCCTCTAACTTACCGTAAACAATAATATCACCTGTCAGATGTGAGGTGACTTTTGGGTGCTTATCCATGCACGTGGCGTTCGCGCGAGTCTCTTAGAGGCGAGTCGTTGCATGTCTGCTCCATTTACTAAACAGATGTTAAATGAGACCGAATCACTAATAACGATACCTCATATCATGAATGGAGTAATCCCCTCCGTAAACACCTATTGTTTCTCGTCTATTATATTGCATTATCCTATTGACATCACAGATTCTATGCATTTGATTATAATTTATAACACCTTTTGGTGTATTATTATTTCGGTAATACCAATATAATACGGTGCTACTCATGTGCTCTTTGATTAATCACATTATACAGTGTTGAGCCGCATTCTTATACTGATACGAGTAAAGTATGTCTATCTGAGTGTGTGGGATGCGGTGTAATGTTTTTTCTTAAAACACATTAGTTTATCATAACTGTGGCGTGTGATTCGCTAAAAATGCATTTCAAATAGAGAATGTATTATTGAAATATTTTGCCTGTGGTGACCTTAGAGTGGCATTTACAACAAAACTCACCACATCTATGATGTCTTAGGCATGCCGCATGTAGAACCATCACCATAAAAAGTCATGTTCGGGTCATCATCATGTTCACAACTCAAGGTCTTTAAGATTGGTTTGTGGTCCCCCTCCTGCGATGCTCCTCGCGCTTCCCCTTCACAGACGAGACGGGACGGGAGTGCCTCTGCCTCCTCAGTCCTTAGTACACTACTTTTTTGGTATTTATATCCCTCTTTTCCTGACAATTGGCCTCTGAGGTTCACATCACTCACAGAGGGAGAAAGAGAAAGAAGTTTTATTATATGTAATGGTCTCGGGTTTATTTTTTATATTTCTCAATTTTTTATATCACTTATTGAATATGTTTGAGTTGGGACAATGGAGGTGCGCTTTGAATAAGTGAGAGGATATCCCCGATATCTTAGAATGTTTAGCATCCCTCCTTATCACTTACCCCCTCCCGAAGTGCTCTAATGGAACGCAAAGTTGATATTTATTGGAATGGGACGGAGAAGACACAGAGCAGGGTAGGACAGGACAGGACGAGCTAGGACAAGCTAGGACAGACGGGACAGGATGGGCGTCGGCATGCAAGTCGCTGGAGATGCTTTGAAGAGGTAGCGCTGAATCATTCTCAATTTGACATTATGTCTCGCTTCGGGTGCATCAATAATTGGAGTGTCTTATTGTGGGGATATATTAAACATATTAAAATGTAGCATTATCAGATATACGTCCTTAGCCGACGACCTTTTAATCTATATATTTTTTACTTTATGTATTTGACTCCTTCTCTCGTACAAAACAGGTTTTCTCAAAGAGGGTCATATATTTAAGAAATGCACATCATTGTCAAAGTAGAACTCGTTGCATCAACACAAAAAGGCACACACACTAAGGTACACTAAAGTAGTCACTTTACGGCATTGTTTTTCTCTTACATGACCCGTTTGCTTAACTTAAACCCACTATTTTATGCACTTACATATTGCATTTATTGCACTCATTTTACTCTACCATACCATGGATCCGTGTGCCGCATCTATTGAACTCTTTAAATGTTGTTTGTGGATCATTTTGGATCAGGAAGTGAAACAATATATACATGAATATCAACTCAAATGCTAAACATGTGTGTTCCACAAAAGTATTTAATAAAAGATATTTGCAAATGTGTTGAACCGGGAGATGATTGCGAATGTTCAATCACATGAGTTAATTCAGTGGCAAACTCTATCGTCTCGCATTGCGATGGGAAATCACAGGTGTATACACGTTATTGTTACATGCGTTATATGTGGTTATGGTTTAGACGCTATATTTGCACATAAATCTAATGATAGTGTGGGATGAAAAAGGATCGTTTTCCCCTCATTATTTGTGACAATATATAAGCAAATGTTTGACTCTGTTACATTAGCATTACATATGTATAAGCGAAAGTGAAGGGGAAAAGGTTAAGTCATTTGCGAGAATGCGATTCTTCGCTTCTAAATCCAGTCCGTGACGTCAATGCACTGCTCGCACTTCGAAAATATATCTCTGATGATAATATTAGTAAAACTGTTAAAAGTAATGAGAAGAAAAGACTTTTCAGTTTTAGCTTTTCCAACATACACTGCGCCGAACAGTACAGTACTCTCTTTTTTAAAGAATTGCGTCACTATTTACGGCAGTGTTAAACAATTGGAGCCATCGACACATTTATTTTGAGGTCATATTTTTGTTTATTGCATTCAAAGTGTAAACCCGAGCATTGTACAAGTTTCAAGCGTTATCCTTAACGCTTATATAACAATTGAGGCTCATAATCGCGTTTCTCTCGTCCTTGTGTTGTGGTGGAGACTATGAGTTAAGCCATATATATATACACACATATATACACATATATATACACATTTATATATACCCGTTTCTGGGCCAAATCAGCCATAAAATAGGTCGATCATAAGGACAGAGTGAGCTGAGAAATCACAACGTATGTGTGTCTTTCTAATGGCACCGCAATTGATAAAAATAATAAAGTTTAGCTTTTAATGTGAAGGTTTTCATAGAGATTCGCCATCACCGTACCGCCACCACCGTATGAATGATGATTATGTGAACGATCGTCATTCAAATTATTGCCACTTTCTTAAGGACTAGTTTTTGATATGGAACTGAAACTCTTAGTTGAGGACCCTGTACCGGTGGCATTCCTTTGGGGTTCAATCAACTTGTTTAGCGCAAAGTCGCTTCTCAAACTCGCCTCACTGCTCGGGCTGCGATGGTTCATGTCACTGAGGCGGGGCCATGATCCGCATTTTCGTGATAGATTCAGTTCTCGCCTCATTTTATAGTATAGTTATATGAATATGATGAGATCAGATGAAAATGGATGATTATTCGGAGGATACCATAAGTTGTACCATAGTTGTACCATAGTTGTACCATAGTTGTACCATAGTTGCACCGTAGTTGTACCATAGTTGTGACGATCATGTACCTCAACCTCAACCAGTATCGAGTTAATCCCGGAAAGTTGACCAACAACATGCGACGTGCCCTTTGATCACGTGCTTTTTATATGACCCCCCTTTGTCTGCCCCCGAAAAACTTTAATGATTGATTTTCAACTGTTTTCACGATACATGAGTCAACGTTTGTTGCACCAGTATTGAACTCAGGTTAATGATATCACCGCAAAGAGAGATAAAAGACTTCCCTTTAACAATGTAAACATCCACATATGTTTCTGCAACATTTATGATATAAGTGAACACTTGTAATTTATTGTAATTTATTTGTCTCGACACTGTCTTAATATTTCAACTTTTAACACCTATTTTATGATTGACAATGTCTATGATCTCCAATTTATTAGTCTATTATTGGCTATTATTTGCGAACGTTTCCAACTCTTTTCCAACTCTTTTATTTGCCTCTTAAGAGATTTAGAAATGCGATTATACAGAGAAATCAATTGAATTGGTCGAACATTAACTCACTTTTTATGCATCATCGTCTCTTCTCAGGTTAATCATTCCGTACATAAAAGAAAAAATAGAGCTGCAAATTTCATTGGTCTTACAATTGCTGCGAAACTGTGGCTAATTATAAGTTATGTAACTTTTGACATACACTATCTGCAGATTGGGATGGGATTTATATGTGTAGAAAAATTAAAGAGATTAAAAAAATACTTAAGATACCGGTTTTTAGTGCAACACAAAAGTGATCGCCCATTATTTTTATTAAATCGATGGGGTCACAAATGATGACATCGCACTATGAACTTTGACCCTCAAAGTGGAATCAGTTTTTGCATATGCACATAAAACGATTCAAACAAATAATAAATACGAAAAAAGATTATATAATTATTAAATGTGATAAAATATTTGCATCCCTTTCGTAGTAACATACATATACAGATATGTACGTACGTATATATACATATATTTGGCTGAATGTATATTTAAATTATAAATAAAGATGTATATATAAAAATAGTTGATTTTTGGCATGAGATGCTTAAGTTATTCTTCTTATAGTCTGTCTTCATCTTCAGTATCATAGAGTACATGGAATCTTTGTCACTATTGTGGTTGCTACGGTGACATAACAGGTTGGACTGTGAGTGTCTTCCCCCATTCCCATAGCATTCCCTTTCGCTTTTTGCTATTGCGAACCATTACATTACAGGGCAACTGATCTGACGTCAAAAGAGTCTCATTCTCTGCTCACTCAATGTTCGCACTCAGTTTTGTTCTTTACATTTGGAGAGAGACACATTATCGATATGCTGTTTCGTTGTTTTGGCTCATGTGTGACGTCAAAAATGCTTTCATCGTGTAATTATTGATCAATAGAGTAGGCATTGGCATAGGCATGCCATAGGCACAGGCATAGGCACTGGCATTTGACTAGTAAAGTTGTCTCTTGTGAAACAATATGCATGCACACGACACATCTCCATGTTCCACACTCGTTGAGATCAATTACCAGAAAGAGTGGTTAAGGGGGGGATCGTTCGGGGGGAGCAAATGCCAAAGCTAATGCTTTATATTCATTATTATGTATATGTTGAGTTAACTCATAGTTGCAATGGTAAAGAAAAGAGAGCTCATTTTGTAAATGGTCTTACACAACACATTCAGTGTGTATTCGTATGCGTTAATACAGTACAATATCTGATTACCTAAACTCAGTGCTCGAAGTTTAGTTTCCACTCACACCCGCGCCTTTTATACATTATCTCATTTTCTATTGTACTGTTACATGCGCTCTCTCCTCTCGCAAAGAGTCTATTGATTTTTGTACATCGAGTGAATGAAAGAGGCTCTATGATCGTCGATGGTTTTCGTTTTCTTATTCAACCTTTTCCATAGGCACAGCATTTTTTCACGACGCAACGCAACATAACCCGTCCCTTATTGATTATTCCTCTGCCGTTCACATATATCTCTTCACATATCCCTGCGCATTTATACCACATATATACACATATATACACACATATATACACATATATACCTGCCATACATAGCCGTACATAGCCATACAAAACCAGATTGAGATTGCTTTAATGCGTTTCGATCGCTTCCATTGCCTCTTTGTGGCAGAGACGTGATACCATTACCATGCCAAATCCCTAACTTACTCTAAATATATACCCCACCGTATCATACTGTATCTTACTGATTAGGATATTACGATAATACACTTATCGATATGAAATTATTGAAATTAATAGTGTCAAACGATTCTCACATTTCCCTATTGTTGTTGTATCATAATATCGATTGCTGTTGAATTAATGGTTATAAATGATAAAGTGAGTCTCATATGTTAATTTTACAATCATTTAGTTTCACTTAAAAAAAACTTTTAAAGTTTTGCTCATGTAAAATTACATTTGTTAATGTATAAATATGCTGATATAACATATGGCATCAGATGGCATCACTCACACACAGACTTAAGCTTTTACTTACGAATTTTTTGTAAAAATTTTTTAACCCGTTTTTTGTAATTAATTATACCGTACATTACATTAATATATTTAATGATTAACTCTTTTAGAGCATTAACTGTTCTCAAAACGGTTATTCTATTTATTGTAAATGTGAAAAATGATGTTAAAATAGTAAAAAAACAGTTAAAATTGTTATTGAGTTTTACGAAAATTGTTAGTGATTTTTGGTTTTCCTATCATAATAGATATTCATGTTACAATGATTCATCAATGCCTGGAATGGGATGGCAGACGCAACCACAGCAGACAGGCCAATGTCCGACACATCCGCAAAGTGGTGGCGGTCCCCAACAACAGCAATTATCAGTTGTGACTACAGTGTGGGGTGTTAAGACGAGTCAGAGCGGCCCGATGCAACATAATTACCCAACTGGAAATGGTCCACCTGCTAATGGGGCACCACCGATTAGCAGTGTGCCCTACGGTGGGCAGAGTGGTCATGATGGTTATGGCGGGGGTCCGAGTGGGGGAATGCCCCACCACAAGTCCTATCAGGCCCAAGCAATAACTCCACGACAACCCGGACCCGGGT
>LBFL01002920.1:6610-19561 GCA_000988845.1 Hypochthonius rufulus
TCCCTAAAGGAAAGCTCAACATATACAAATTGACATAAAAGTGACGGTCGAATCGTGCGGATATGGATTTTTATTGTATAGTGAAAGGGCGTAGAATCGGTTCATTAAAAATGGGCTAAGAATACGAAGAGAATTAGAGAAGAAGAAGTGGAACGGCATATGACCAGATGCTGCCACAACGAACCAAGAAAGAGCAAGAAAAGTCGTGATCGTGAACGTGATCAGTGAGAGATCATTGAGGGAAATAAGCGAAACTCCGCTCAATCGTTGTCTTATGGATCTATGGATCATGAGGTTATATCTGAATCGGCAATGGCAATCCTAATACTAGAAAATACTGGAATCATGTATCAGAGTTTAGTAAAGTTAGCATCACATCACATTCCCAATTCCCATCTTATCTCTTCTTATTTCTTCAATGTATGTGATCCACTTTTACATTGCCTTACATTGGCCGGAAACCATTCCCAAGTATAAAGTCACATCCATTCTCATCGCTCAATAGAGAATGGAACAGATATATGTTCCCCCTTTTCATATCCCTGCTCAAAGCGATGGTCTATCAATAATGGTGAGATTATTGCTGATTTCGTTCATAAATTATAATCAGTATTATATCACTCAATGAATCATGCGGCGATATCATACTAAGAATAAGCAAATAATAAGTTCTGCAGAATAATCATGCAAAAGTTGCGAACACCGCTATTACGTAATAAAATTAAATATCCCCAAATCTTATCAAAATGAACCTTTAATATACTGAAATATTCTCATGCGATGAATTTGCAGATTTTCATGTGTCATTTCTAATAAATTCACATCACTGTTTAAGATTTATGATTGAAGATTAATGAAAATTATATTAAAATTGATTAAAATTAATGTTTTGTTTAATAATTAGCAATGATTATCAATAATTGTCAGTAATTTATGCGATAATAAATCCATTAATATTATTATTATTACTTATATTGAGGATTCAATTTGTAAGACGTGAAAATAAATAATAAAAACAGTGAATAGTTAAATGTAAATTATTAAGAGTATTTCCGTACACCGCTAACATATGTTATTTACGATATACGGTGCCGATACATTGTAATAGATTGTATGTGAAGATGTAAGTTTAGCACATATGTTTCAAATAAATGAAATTAACTGTACGTGCAACTCTTATATTATCGCCCATTTATTAAGTTGAACGTCCTCTATATAAATATAATAATATTTCTTATATGTTATGTTCTCTTTAATACCACTGACATAAGTTTCCCGAACACCTAAACAATTCTCTTAGTTAATTCTTTAGTTAATCGCTGGCGGAGTGATTCCAACGAAATGACGTGATTTAGTGTATGCCATTTTTGTAAGATATGTGTGTGCATATAATTCTTAACAAAAAGGGGTGGAAAATAATGGAAAAGAGAAAAGAAATAAAGCGAAACGCCCAAACCCAGTGTCAGGTCACGCAAGACCCTCAAGGATTAAGCACACAATCTATTGACTTTGGACATCTATTACTGTGCATCTCTCTCTTTTCATGTGCTCGCGTCTCAATGCGTGTATGTATGTGTATAAAATCTAATATAATAACTGATAATAGATGATGATGACGATGATATACAATGATGATGATTGTAGCGGTTACTGGTGATTGCGGTCATGTTAAATATGGTCAGTGCAATGCCGTTGCGCCATTCAGGTTGGGATTAGTGTCACGTGTCAATAGAGGAAGAGAAGAGAGTGCCACAAAAATGAAGACCTTTTCCTTTATTTCCTCTTTCGATGCCGTCTCAATCTTCACTGCTCATTGGAGTATGTCTTTACAGCTCCATCATCATCCGATTAATTTAAGATGATCACTTTCAATCCTTTACTTCATTAACTTCACCAGTGTTCGAGTTGCAACAATACATAAAGGGGAAACCAGAGGTTCAATAAAAAGGATAAAGTGTAAGACGACAGAAGAGGGAATGGAAATGCTACGAAAAAGACAATGGAAAGCTCTAAACATTCATTAACACACGAACACACACAAACACAGAAACACACGAACACACGAACACACACAAACACACAGACACACACAAACACACGAACACACACGAACGCACAAACACACACAAACTTTTTTTTATATAACTGCATACATACGCTGCCACCATCATCCATGCGCCAATAATAGAATGGTGTTAATAATAAAATACGATGAGAAAATCCGCGCGAAAAGAAACTTTTTCATTCTTATTTTTTCTCATTTCTTTATTCTCTGATTCTGCTTCTTTCGAATTGGAGTTGAGAATCCGTTGAGGAATGCAATACCAATGAAAACACTTTAACGGACGAATAATAAAATATTTTGTTAGTGGAGGCGAGAAATAGAAATAAAGAATGATACAGAAATAAGAAAAGATATATAAGCCAAAGAGATGCGTGTCACTTCTTTTGGTCGTATTTATTATAAAAGATTTGATATAAAAAAGAAGGCACCAGCAAAATGTAAATACGATTATGTAAGACGCAAAGAAAGGGGATGAGACGTAAGGGTGGGGGCGAACAGTCGAGCATTACAATCACCCCATTGAAATGGTGGCTCAACATTTACCATCTCCCGAATGGGTTAATGCGGTGATGCTGATGCGGATCGTGATGATGACAGCATCCGCTGTGTATTTGTGTGAGTGTATGTGTATTTTGTAACTTTATAAGAAGTTTGGAGTAAGAAAAAAATTGTTTGAAAAAAGGAGTGCACCAAAACTAAGTTAAACTTTACGTGAATGCGGTCCGTCGTTAATGTCCCTCCGATGCTAAAGGTCTGAAGCGTATTATCATAACAGAAGAGCCTAAAAATAAATAAAATGCTGAAACGGTCATTGATAAAACCCTACTGCAGGATGATGTGATCCTCGGTCCATAGCCAATTCAAAGCCTCCAGCAGCATCTGCGGAGGATCTGCATCATGAAGGATCTTCTTCCATGGAGAGGATCTGCATCTGCATCTGATGATTTCGCTATGCATTGGGATGGGAATTGGAGACGAACGATTGGCAAACATTGGAGAAAAGTTTAGGTCGAAGGACTGTCACGAGTGCTTTTGCATGGTAAGCAATACAAACATGACAACTCAGAGAGAAGACGCAACGGTGCTGATGACAATAAGAGGACAGTTGAGAACACAGCTTGCATTATATGGCATTATACGGCATTATAGACGCTAATATTGAACGCCATTAAATGGCCAATAGAACATAACGGTCACACACATACACACACATCACCGTCGCTTAAAGGAAATGCACAATTCATGTACAATACAATTTAAGCACACAACTAAAGTTGACTCTCTGTTCAGTTGATTTTCAGGGGAAATTATCCGCCACTGCATTCCTCTTTAATGGTATCGTTTAATATAAGGGACATTCTGTCATTTGAGTGCATTGAAAGTTCCAATTTGGAACTAATAAAGGCTTTCGGATCTATTTTTTGGGTATATCATAATACATGATATTTTCATTATGAGGAACCGAAAACATTTATAGCGACGAATTCTGCGGTCAATAAAGTGATTAAATGCGACGTTGAATTGGGTTATATAAATAATGGCAGCAACGCTCACATTTAATTCACATCTCTCACCATTAATTATCTATGGGGTTACACAATTCAACTTCGACTTTTATCTTTATTTATCTTTTGCGTTCATCAATATCTTAAACATTTATTTTACCACCGGAATTTGCATTTCATTAATCTCATCAAAATGCTAACCTTTGTTAACGAAAACATTTTATTGAGAAAGTGAATCATAAAATTGGAAATTCAATTTAATCATAAAATGACCGTTTTTCCGTTCTTTTCTTTTATTGTTCATCACGAACGTAAACTCAACGTAAACTCAACCTTAACTCAACCTTAACTCATTCAGGGAAAATTGATTTTAAACTAAAACCATGACATAGAAATAGGGCTTCGGATGTTATAAGTGGCAAAAGAACGATCAAATGCCATAACCAATGCTACAATGCTATACTAATAGCTTAAAGTGCTTGAGCATCGTACTTTATACGTAAATATTTTGTTAATCCCATCGTGCATCAGCAAACTAATGTCAACATTGTGCATGTATGACAGTACTACAGCACAATTTTAACTCCTGTATGAGTGTATATTGTGCATTCCTACGAATACTCATCCTCATCCCTCTTCTGTACTCTCAGCTTGAATATTGCCAACAATTTTTACTCCTCTTTCATTTCACTCAGCAAAATCGCACTCTCCTCACAATTGTACATTCCCCCACTTTCAAATGCAATCCTTCACTACTTTAAATTCAGTGTTCACATATAAAGTGTTTGCATATAAAGATTGCATATATTGGTGATTCCATGCTTATGCCGATGCAATGCAATGCAATACCCAATGGAAAAGGCGATATTACTTTTGAAAATAGCGGAGAGAAAAAGTTTTCCCTGAATTTACTCAAATTTACAATTTACATTTGACGATTCGACCGATCATCATCTTTCTTTTTATTTATTCTCAGAGTTTAGTGTTGCGGTTTCAATTGTTATTGTCGATATTTCCTGTATTTTCCTGTATTTGCCCAAAACCCGAATCAATTGACTTTTTACCCGTTTTATTTTGTGTTTCCGTAACTCGTTCATTGAGTTTTCCCATTCTCATCTCTTTGCGAATTGCCTAATACAGTACATTACAGTACATTCTGCACTCACTGATTGTACAGATTGGATTCTCCTTTTCAGGTCCCTCTATATTTTGTTTTTCTATTCGTCTCATTTGGTCATAGTCAATTGTTTTTCTATCGATTCTTCATCTGCAACTCTCCGCAACTCACTGCAACTCATTGCAACTCACCCGTTATCAGTTGTCCCTAATTTAGGTCCGTTACTTTATTCGTCACTGCGACTCTCTGAAAGGACACTGTTGTCACTAACCTGAGCCTAATTTCGCTCTGTCGTGTATCGACAATAAACTCTTTCAGGACAATAATGGCTCATCCAATGATGCATCATCACTGAATGATGCACTGAATCGCTATAAAAGAATAACTATGGACTCCCATTATCAAAGGAATACGATTACTCTCATAATTAATGTACGATGATAAAGCAATAATCGCTAATTATATATATCAGATGTGAGCATTAATATCTATGGGAATGTTTGAAAAAAGAGTCGCGAAAAAACAGAGCCGTTCAATAATTATAGTTTACTCATGTAATGTATTTTTGCGAATATAATTATGGGTTTAATTAAATTTCATGTCAATAAATCGTGAGGAAAATAATCATAGCGACGAACGGACGGATGTATTAAGATAAAAGATATAATTTAATAAATTTTTAAATTGAGACATCACAGATAAGAAATGAAACGAAACAAAGAATAGAACAATTGAATTTCATTGGAATGTGTCACGTGAATTATTTTCTATCAGAAGAGTAATTTTTCACACACCGGCCCATAGTGACAGAATGTAGAGTATAAAATTCCATAAGAATTCCATAAGAATTCGGAAAAAATTCAATGCAATGAACTTGAATTGAATGCAATGCAATGCAATGGCACATACTTTGTTCTTTTCTCTCTTTCTCTGTATCACTTATAAGTGTTTTGTCATTTTATTCTGGTGTTTCATTTTTTCATCTCTGACTGAAGTCACTTTTAAGCATCAGAGATTGCGAAACATTTTATCCATTCTCCTGTATATAAAGTCCATATATATATACGTTAAGAGAGACATCATGGGTTTGGTATGTGTTCGGGCAGAAACAGCATCGCATTACATCACATAACAGCATTCCACGTACAGATATACTTATTCTTTACTTTCACGGAGGTTTTCATCGCAAATACAAATTACATTTTTGAGAGCGGAGAGAGAAGTGATGAAATGGTAAAGCACAAGTTTCGCATTACGTATATAACTTTCGGACAATATTATGGCACAAACATAAACTCAAATTGGCATTTCAACTTTCAGCATCTCTCTTTTCAATTGCTATGCTCTGCGGTTTCGTCTCTCTCTTCTCATTTCTTCTTTTCCCTATTTTTTCGTTTCTCTTAACATCCGCACTCATTTCATCTCATTCCAGTGTTTCACGATCTTTACAATTTTTTAGATTTTTTACCTCTTAAGAGGCAATCTTTGAAAATCTTTGAAAATCTTTGAAAATCTTTTGAGAGGGGTTTTCGCTGTCAGCGTAATTTAAGTGTCAAACGCCAGTTTCAAATAAAGTTAAAGCTAAAAAATAATGAATTTGCTTTAGTCAAAGGGAACTGCTCTTGTGACGGCACAGCCATTGTATTGCAGATGTTTAGCTTTTGGCTAACATTACATAAAACAAAAGGTAAGAGTATACCGGTATTGGTATATGCAGAAATTTCAGAAGTATCTGTAAGAGGCTTTCATTGTATTAGCATATACATACACGAGTGTAGGGACAAGAAAAACATGTATTGAATAATGCAATTGAATAATTGAAAGAAATAAGTATGATAATTTAGAGGTTCCGGCATTTTGGTTTGCATTTCGTTAAGAGAAAACCAAATGATGTTCTCTTTTACTATTTCATTTGATTTCCAAAGTAAGAACTTTGCGAAAGTCTTTTTTAAAAGTAATCTGCAAATAGTAATGCATTTTCGGAATTAGCAAAAGGTAAATGAGGGATAAAGATAATGGTTTACGGTGTACTATTTTAAGAGATGAGACAATTAAATGATGCGTGTTATGGATTTAAGGCCTTTCCAAAGACGTAACATGCTTTTTGAGATTTCGGTAATGCACTGCTAAAGGGTCGTTTGAAATGTCAGGAAAAATGGTAACGGGAAATTGACCCGTTTTTTACGTTCAGTGTAAATAAATAACAGTATAAAAGAAATAATAATAAAATAAAATGATAATAAAACATAAAATGACGTTATATATCGAAAGAAACAAATATTTCTCAAACATTTCAATGGATTTGAATTGTATTAAATTGTATTAAAATAGAATCATAACGGAGTCATAATTTCCCAAATGTGACTCATCGTAAAATTTAAGCGTCACTATAATTTCTAATTGTTTCAAATTGTTTCGAATTTTCTGCTTCAAAAGCGAGTGTATTTCAACGAACAACAACAATATACAACACTATACAACAATATACAACAATATAAAACACTATAAAAGGAGTCTGAACATATAACGAGTATTTTAAACGAATAATAAAAACCGAAACTCAAAAAGAGGCCGAAAATTGACTTTTCTCATCCGGAATTTTATTGTATTTGAAATTTGATTCGATTAAATGGAATCGCTATGTTTACGTTACGTTTGTGATGCTATTAACTGATCAAAGGTGCGTTGGAAAAGGTAATAAACATCTGAAAGAGAAGAGAATTCACTTGAGACTCAAAGACAAAAGTTTGGCAGAGGTGACCGTTCATATGAAATAATGATGAACCGACCGATTGATAAAGACAAATGTTATAAGAATCGGGATATAAAACACACAAAACAATACGTAAAAAGGCATAACATGCAATTGAGTTATGCCCGAGAAAATAATAAACCATAAAAGAAGGTTATGTTTTAGGATGACATTTTTGCGGTGTTCACATGAAAGACAATATAATTTGCCACTAACAATTCATGTCACAATTGAGAGTTACAATAAAATGAATGAATGTATTTCATTTTCGACACGTCTCGACACATATCGGGTCCAATTTTGGCTCACAATGTAAATATATGTCATTTTAGTGCGACGAGAATCCCATCCCTTTCCACCCCAATAATGGCATAAATGCAGTTATTTCAATAAACGTAATCGGCTTATTATAAGTATTGATAAACGTCACGAAAACGTTATTAGCGGTGCTTTTTCCAACCGACATTATGATTATATGATTTGCGTCACGAATGGAAATGTCAAACGCCGATCGACAAAATTATGTGATGGACAATTGTTTAGTAATAAATTGTTTAGTGTAAGTAAAACGCCGCAAAGTAAAGTATAGTAAAGTATAGTAAAGTAAAGTATAGTAAAATATAGTAAAATATAGTAAAGTAAACTAAACTAAACTAAACCATACAAATATTACTCTTATTGTTATTATTATTCTTAACAATGATCTAACGGCCGAATCACTAAATGCTAATGCATTCACTCAAACTTCAAAACATTTAGTTTATTGATGCAAATATTGAACGGCGGTGCCGGAATCGTTCGCTGTGAATTGATAAATCGTTTCACAAATTTTATTTCCCGAGAAATGTTTGGGTATATATAAAATAAATCGCAGTCCTTCAAAGACTACGCCACTGTATCGAAGGAGATATCTCAAATGCTTACTGTGGGATACATCTTAAGTGCAACATTCCCATAACTTGAACACTCAACTTTTAATCCGCTTTATTAAAAGCCGATGAATTCCCAAAGAATTATTAAAAAACCTCATTTATTAGCATTACTTTCGAAAATATATATATTTTTATTTTAAAACCCAAAAAATTAGAGAAAATGAACATCAATCTAATAATTAAAACATATACTTAAATGAAATTAATCGCATCTCTAACTTTAATTTATATTATTCATTCATATGGTTTTGTTTTGTGATTTAAATTTTTAAAAAATGTATTATAATTTGACATTTAGAAAATCTTTAAATGTTCACCTAAGTTGACACTCACATTGATTTCATGTTCGTCATATAAGATTTTCACTGTACATGAATAATGGAGGGTGTATTAAAGAAATAGAGGAAAATGGGAGATTAGATTTTAAGGTTAGAAAGACCAATGATTTTCCCATAGACATTAATAATGATAGTGAATTGAGGATATACATTATTATGATATATATAAAGCTATACAATCGCCATCAGGCACCACATGATGCACCGCAATCGCCAAAGAACCATCAAACCAAATCTATTTGGACTGATGCTAATGTAGGTATGGGTATGGGTAATTGTGACATTTATTGGTGTGTTGCGATAGAGTGATGCGATGATGAAGTCAATGTTATCCCCAATAGCAAAAGGCATAAAGTATTAGATATTTTGGTTCAGATGTCAAATGAATTATTGCGGCATTACCAATGAACACTGACCCAATTGTAACATTGAATTTTAAGAGTGAATCCCATTTATACATAAATCACTTTAGCGTTTCATGGTTATTACCCGATTCGGCCGATTGCCTTTGCATTTCACTTTTCACTTCGATTCCATTTAATCATAGCGTTGTGAAGAAAAAAGCGAAAATATATCGCACATATTATACGATATTATAATAATAGCCTATCGTATCATATATTTATTTTTGCTTTCATTGTGCTCGGCTCAGCAGTGATTTCAATTAATGAGGGAAAATATAATTTATGCGATGCACACATGAAAAGTGAGTCGAATCACAATTTATATAGAGACAGTGTGAGTCACGAATGGAGTAAATAGAGAAAAGACAGTGTGAGTCGCGAATGGAGTAAATAGAGAAAAGTTGAAACGAATTTTTGATCGAAAATGCAATTAATTATGAAAGCGCAGGAATTGAAACGGCAGCGGAACGGATGTCGCAAAACTAACAATACTAAAGCGCTGATTTATATTATATGAACCAATATTTCTCTCCGTTATATAATATATTATATAATACGCTGCTAAATGCTAATCTCATCATTCGATCTTTACTTTGTCTGAACCGATCGGTTGGGACTTCATTTTTCCTAAATCCAGATTTATGTTGTCTTTTCCTAACTTTGAAAATAAATTTTATCCCAATCATTAATGTAGTTTCATGAGGCTTTTATGCTTTTCCCATTATTGCTGAGAATGACTGAAGATGATGCGGCGCAATGTAAAGAGGGAAAAAGAGAAATTGAGAAATATGAACGCGAAAAGCGATGGAAACGAAGAGATTGAATTAACTCTAATCTCACATGCTTTAGACACACTTCATGCATATTTAAGTGCGGTGAATTCTTAAACAGTTTAAGAATTTTATATTTATATATATCGTGTACATCTGTGTTGAGCGTCCTTTTTTCACTTAATACAGTACAAAGTGCGCAACTGGTGCTGAACCTTCCAAAAAACTACCATAAAAACCCGTGATTCCAGTCTAATTACATCTATTATTTTATTAATTAACAGGAGAAAATTGCGAACGTTGACATTAGTTTAATGTATGTTCAGGAGTATGGTACAGAACCTACGGAATAATTTTATAATAATAAGCTAATAGCTAATCGTGTTATACGCTGTCATTTAGCAATTCCATTGGAATTTGAAATTTTTATTTTTCAAAATAAATTCACAGAATGAGATTCTTCATATGCAAATGTCTATTTCTAAACTTTTGCACACCTGAGCCTAACTTTAAATAAAAATCTATTTTTATTTTTATTTATTTTTATAATATTGTGGATAATCAATAATTTGTAAATGTGAAAATGATTTTAAATTAAAATTAAAATTAATTAAAATAAAATTTTCAGAAATTATATTTAATTTTATTTATTATTGATTAATGAATTTAATAATGCATAATTTCAATACGTAATTAATCGTGTGATATGAATATATTACGAAATATAATGAATCATTAATTTGTTTTCCGTTAATAAATGATGCTAATTGTGGAAATAATGAATTTGCTGATTATGTTTGTGAAATGTAAATATAGATTTTTTGTTCTGTTTATATAAAAGCAAAGATGAGCTAAAAATATATCAGTCAGTTAATTGAACAATTTATTTATATTTGTATTTAGCGTTATTTTATACTCATGAGAAAATATGTTATAATTATTTTGTTTTAATTAAATCAAATCATTATAATAATAATTAAATTGAATAATAATAATTATCATTTACAGAAATAGTTTTTCTAAATTATTATTTCTCTAATAATTTGTATTTATTAATATGATTGAATTTCTTGTAAATAGTGATTATGCTGTTGTGCAATTCTATAAAATTAAATTTATTAAAACCTCTATAATTGTCTACTANNNTATATATAGATATTCGGCAAGGTCTTTTAGGAAATATTTTTAAAGACTCGGAAGGAGTGAGGTGATTTTTTCCCAATTTTCTAGGAAAGGGGTCAACTTTATGCATTTCTATGCAATTTTCTTAGGAGGTCCAGTTTTTCACCCCCACTCAACCCCCCTTATAAATACTAACTCTAACATTTTATTTATGTTATAGCAGTTTACAAAATACAGATTTTTAAAAGCGATTCAATCAAGAAATTCACTTTGCAGAGGTTTTCACATTATAAAGGTTCACGTGTATATAAACAAAACATTTTTGACATGTTTTACTTTGCATCAAATGCTTTCGTGAAATGTCTGAAAATTGATTTAATATTTTCCTCAGCTTTAGCCATTCGTGTGAAAATGTGGCAGTGACTGAAATAAGAAAATTAATGGCAATTGAATGGCAATAAGAAAAGGAAAACGTCGATGAAAGTATTCGTGACATTAGAATAGGGCTGTCGTTTTGCTTAAACATTTCGAGATTTGAAAATTTCTCATGTTTCGGAAAAGTTTCATTTGGATAATAAATGATACATTTAATTAAAAATATGGGTTTTGTTAATGTATGCTTTACATGTATTTATTAAATAACATTTTTCTCTAATGAATTAACATTACAATGATTAATATAAATTATTAGAGATTTCATTAAATGTAAATAATAAATGTAATATCATGACATTGTCAAACGCACTCACATGTGATTTGAAGGATGATTGTTTAATAACTTTTTTATATATCAATTACATTAAAACCTGAAACATCCAACAATTTTGTGATAAAAAAATTTTCAAAAATAAATGGATAATGATCAAAACGTTTACACTTAAATACATTTATTTTTATTTTTAAATTTAAATATTATGTAAATTTTAAAATAACAATACAGTGAATGAATTTAATATATCGAATTTATAAAACATTTTTCGTTTTCGATTATATAAGATTTCAATTACAAAGGTTTTACCCACAATTTTTATTGACGAAATATGTTTTCCAATCATTAGGAACAGTTAAGTATCGAGTTATTTAGATTTGAGTGTATCACGCAATGAAAATATCAATAATCAATCATAAGCTCTTTCAATTAAAAAATCATATTCCTTCATCTGCAGACAAAAAAGAAACGGACATTTCACATGTTCACGCTTTATGTGTACAAATAAAATTCTATATAAAAAACTCTTTCATAAGTTAAACTAAATAATAAATTGAAACATGTTTCTTCTATAATTATATATTTATCAAAAACCTCCATAACTCAAAAAGGTCATAAACAAACGTTATGAATGACATCAGTTCGATATAAAATAATTAAAATTACAACTAAAATATATGTTTAAATATTTTTTTTTAATTCTCCATTCAATTTTATGTGAATTTTAATCATAAATAATAATAAATAATAAATAAATTCACAGTTTTGTATATCTTATTTCAAACACTTATAATCACCCATTAAATATACAATTGTGTAATAAACTGACCCCGGAAATCAGTCCCAAAATTGCAGTCTAAAAGTCGACAGCCCTAATTGAATGGAACTTTTTGAACTAAACGCTATCGCACGCTTTACAATTTTAGTTTGTGGTGATTTGGCTTTTCCCAATGCTCTGACTTAGGGCTTAAGACATTTTATAACATTTTCAGCATCTCTGCTATCGATTCATTCTTCTAATTGAAAATTGTTGAAAAGTTTAAAACGATCTGAGGTGGAAATGTGATCATGGGACACATAATTAATCATAAATTTAATTAGAAATCCTCAACCGGTGTGATATATAAAGAGAAGGCTTTCATAAAAGTTAAAAACTTCGCATCCCATTAACCATCACTTGTTAATTCGAATCGACCGGCACAATATAATGCATATTTATTATGCATTCTTAAATATA
>LBFL01002936.1:7966-19376 GCA_000988845.1 Hypochthonius rufulus
ATAGTTATATACAGAGTGATCGATTTAATCATTATTAAAAATGATTACAAAAGAAATGTTAAATATTAGTATTGATTCCATACCCTTGACATTGCATTTTATTTTATGTATGCATTTGTTATTGGCCTTTGGGATTTACCATTGAATACCATTGAATAGAAAAAACTAATCTCAATAATATCTAAAGATAAATCCTCAAATAAATTAGTGTTCTCTACACATTCATGTGTTGATATGTAATGGAATATTCTTTCGATCACAAAAGTCATAAATGAAAATGTATTTATGAAATGGAATTATCGAAAGCGAAATTAGGTTATTGATACGGTACGATCATCCCCGAGTATTGATCTATTTAGTGATGGTATTTATTTAGTTAGCAGTTGGATTGATCGTGCTGTATGATTCGATATAATTTGATATTTGTATGTGAGACGCCAATGGTTGTCAATGGTGCTGAGTTATCAATTAAATGTTATCATAGACATTCTGCAGCTCCCATATCGAAGTTCTTATATTGTGTGTGCATATTTTGGCACATGTTTATACCATCATCATCCAGAGAATGATGGCATTTATAATAGTGAATGATCTTTATTTGCCTTTCGCAGTGGTGATGTCCCATTTCGAGTGCTGCAATTTCGAGCACAGATAAAACCCTCATTCACAGAGCCTTTCTCTTTCAATTTGGTACATCCTAAGCTCTCCTCAATGTTCCACTTATCAGCCCCTCCCAAATTTGATGTGTTACAGAGACCCATAGTATCTCAACTCCCATATGGCCATAGTCATCTCTCGCCATTACATTTGGTATCATCCATCACTGTTCGTCACCGCTGATTTCCCATTTAAATTTCTCCGTTTTCTCTGCCCTCAACAAAACTGATCCTCTGAACCCCCTCCTGTCCCGTTGCTACAGACTTTAGCCATTCTCTGAAATTCAGTAATATCCGAGTTACCAGTGCAATGTATCGTTAGTATATGTTTTGAGTCATCCCCCGTGATGCCCCCGTTATTTGCAGTTCCTACAATGCTAGGGACAGGGTCTAAACATTTTTTAAGAGCTTTCTAGAGAGAGTTCACGTTTCACCATTTCTACCTGTTTATTCTTCCTGTCCCCGGGGCATTTGTGTCTGAGCGAAGGTGCACCATCAATAGTCACAAGTTGAAGGGAATTTCTTATATTTGCATCCACTCTATTCTGCCCCAATATGCAACTACTCTATTCTGCCCCAATATACAACTACTCTATTCTGCCTGAATATGCAACCACCAGCAGCAAGTTTAGGTGTTAAGGTTCGAGTTTCCATGTGATAGACGAACCCTCCCTATTCTTTGCTTTATATTTCATCTCTCCCCCGATGGTGAACACTGATGGTTGTGTCCTGTCAATTTTGTATACTCTAATCATGTGTATATGTACCAACATTTTCCTCCTGTTTCTGTTGAGCTCTGTCCTGTTCTTCTCTACCTGATCCTGTAACTTGTTCCTTGTCAAATCCCCTTCCAACAGTCACTGTCAGAAAAAGTTACTTTACGCTATGACTCACATGGAAAAAATTGTTATTAAAATAAATTTCTACAGAAACCGCCACTTGTTTATGATCGTAACTTTTTAAAAATGTAATTATTGTTTTGATTATTGATATGCGTTAAGAAAATATGAAATAATAATCACCCTTTACACGTAAATAGACTCGTTTTTATATATGTATGTATATGTATGTACAGGTAAATAATATTTTTATTTGGAACATGTTTTCACATGTTGACCTTCACTCGGAGCAACTTTTACTTAATGTCACTCTATTCCATTCTCATCATCATCCCCTTTTATATTATTATGTATATTCATGTATATTCATCATGAAATACCCGCTCCGAGCGATGATTGCACATTCAGGTACAAAATTTTTTATCATCCGTAAATTTAATCAGTTTTTTCTTAAGTTTATGCAAATACTTTCACTTTTCTTCATTAATTCATTTGTATTGAACAGACATAACTTCATTATTTTTATCACATGAATCTTACATCACTACTGTCGACTCTTTACCTGCATTTTCATAGGGATTAAAAAATAAAAAATCAATTTTCATTAAGGAAATACGTAATTCTGTAATTCAATTTTCTCAAATTAAGTTTAAGTATTAACTCCTAATTTTGAGTAAAATGTTTAAAATTGCATTTTTCCTGTCAATTAATGTAATAATTAAGTCATAGATAATTCAGTATTTTCCATTTTCTCGTATTAAAACGATAAATTTAAAATGATGAAAACAGTTTCAATATACATGTTTACATCAAATATCGATAAACAAATTACTAAATTATAATTTCAGATTCAGGCATACGTATGTGTATATATATATGTATATATATATACATACATATATACCCTGTTACGTGAATGAACCAAATTGATTATGAAAATTTAAATCGTCATATTGAATTTGCATAATACCGATGATATACATTTCTATAATATGCATATTTTGTATTGATTCGTATGACATCCTTTTATAATGATTTTATTTCTATTTTAATGAAAACGTCACGCGAATATACTAAAATAACGCGATTTGACAATTGCTGTTTCTTTCCATTTCAATCACTAAACGATAATGCACTTATTCTATTGATTATACCTTTAAATTGTACATATTCTGGTATATTCTGGTATATGATAATGATAAGTATTGGTTTGTGTGTCAAAAGATCAGTCGGTCTAGGACATGATTCTATCATTTCTAGTGTGTAATAATGCATAATATAAATAGTATTGTATACATTTTTTACTTTCACAATCATTTTGTAGATATCGATTATCCATAACCAAACTGAACATTTTGCCATTACCGATCAATTGACTTTTTACCACTATCATATCAAAAGATTTCTTTTTTGTAGAGGTTTATATTTAATATACTTTTAATGTACTTATGGTGATTAATTTTAATACAGCGCTGACATATGGTGGCTCATGAGAGAGGACTTTAATTATGAAAATTATATTTAATCATTTCAATTCTATTATTTCATTGTTATTAATTTCGTATTATTGAGTAATGAAAATGACTCAAAGGGGTGTATAATTACTTTATGATTGATATTTCATCATTGTGATAGTAGTTTTGAGTTAATAAATATATAATAAATATATTTTTGTTTACGAAAAAAGCAAATTAAAATGAAAGTATTTATAAAGATTAAGAATTTGAGTAATAAATTTTTCACGATATAAACTTGAATTTTAGGTTTGGCCCTACAAAAATGGGGGGCTCTGTGATGAGGAAAATTTGGATTTTACTTTTTATAGAAAAATTTTCAATTTTCCTGAGCGTATCAAAAATTTGAGTACGCATTTATTATTATCAATAATGCGTTCCCATTATTGACCTAAATTCTCATTGTATCATTATTTAATATTTAATTTTATATATTAAGTCTTTCGTTAAAACAGAAGCTAAAAGTTTAAAGATTATCCTAAATCATATCACTATTTAATTATGATAATTTTCGCTAAAAAATGATAAATGTAAATGCAGAAATAGAAAAATAGTCTCATCCTTTAATTCCTCATTAAAATAATTAAACGAAAAACTAAAATTTTAAGTAAAAATTGATAACGACAGTAATCAGAATGCCATTTTAATGGCCAAACATGTTCATTGATGTCATGGATAAAAAAGTAGTGATTTGCATTGAGTTAAGATCTGTGTAGTGAAAAGTGAAGGTATTCCAATTTACGTCATGCCTCTGGCTTTACATGCCTTTACATACAGAGCCTCTCACACTTTCTCGCTATTGGATTCTAGAAATGTTGAAAACCGCTATTTTCTTCCATCCGTTCACTTATATAACCGTTTAAGCACTAAAATATGAAATCTCTCGATGATCATATAAAGTTATATATTTTAATGCTGATCACGGTTTGTGCTATTGATATGAATGTGGGTCAACAAAAATGTGTGTAACTGTGTATTGGGTTCAATGTCAGGCTCAGACGAGAATTTTTTAAATAATAAATGCCCATGTCTTTGGGAAGAAAATCCATATAATAATAACATTTAATATCCGAGCATAGATCACACAATCTGTGCCCTTAAGTATAACTGTACATTTCTTTTTACCCTTTTTCAATTGTTGTTGACCCAACCCCATGCATTTATTATTATTCCTAACATCGCATTCCCCCTCTTTCTTTATTCCTTTCTTATAAACCCGTTCTTTTCAATTCAGATGATACACGAGGAAAAAATACTTAATACTTAATGCGTCTTTTGCATTAATGCAATACATTAATTCCTTTCGATAGTGATTAATAAAGCCCCAAATGGTGATTAATAAAAATGGCATATTTTTTGGAAATATTCTATTTTCTTCATACCTTAGGCAGTTTTATTAAATGTTCCAATTTCGTCATGAGTTTTCCAATCGCATGATACTAAAAATCAGGTCCCATAAAAAAGTTGGTATTATATAAAATTGCTACAGATGTTTCAAAGGGATTAGTATTTTTAGTGACATACGTTAACATGCACAGTGTTGGAAATGATTAACTGTTATTGTAAACCATCATTTTGTGCACTCTTCTGCTTCACAATTCCTGATACTATATCTTATATGGATATTGTCGTAAACTTTCCCATGGATGTACCTGAATGTCCCCGAATGTCCCCATTGAATGCCGGTATGTCTGCCCTGCACTTGCATGTCATACCACTCATACAGGTCTGCAACAATTTCCATTTGCATTACCCCCTATTCGTAGTACCCTCAGTGCGTACTTTCACTTTCAGTGAGTGTTCAGTGAATGTTCTGCCCGTTTCTTCGCGACTCTGACCCACTTTCGGTCTTTCTTCGTGTTCTGCTCATTCAGGTTCCTCATCACTCTCACCATCATCGCTCATATTCCTCATGCCAATTTTCCTCCCTTTTCTATTATCCCATTGAAAGTACAATACACCATTTCTAATGGATTCAATGCGAACGAATAAATGATGCACAAAATTGCTGCGACAGATAACGACACGAAGAGATTGAGATAGGGGTGTGGAAGAGAGGGGTTAAATATCGGGAATAAAGTGTATTTACATTACAATGCTCGTAAGACTCAGACTAAGTGTATGACTCATGATAAAATCTTTTAGTGTGCAGAGAAAGTAATAGAGAAGAGGATGTGAATTGTGTAATGCAATCGAGAGTCTGATTATAATCGCTTTTTTCTCCATTCACTTCTGACGCAATTTATTTCTCTTTCCATTTATTGCATAAAGAAATATACAAAAATAACATATTTGCGTGTCGCGCGCGAAGGAACTGTTCAAATATTAATATTGTAAAGAATTGGTTCGTCATTATCGTAATATTTAATGTACATTCATACTCATATACAGGGCGTTTGATCCTTTCGCCAGCGAAAGGCTCTTCCAAATATTAAGTATGATTGTTTCTAAAGCGGGGTCCGTCCCTCTGCGTAAGACTCATACGCATAAAATAGTGTTTTACGCTATAGATTTTGACGTAATTTGTTTATATTGTATAATAATCTCGGATGTAATGTTTCTGTTAATGGTAAGGTTAATCCGGACCCTGTAGAGTCGATTTATCCTTTGGAGTTATTATGCAGATATTGGCACATGCATTTTTAGCCTGAATTACCCTTGACTTACTGAATGAGTATCCTACTAACCCAAAGACGAAAATGGGGTCACTAAGCCATGGTTTAGAGCCAATAATACATTCTCATCATGATGAAAGTGTTAACACATACATTCCCCCACCATAGTTCAACCAATCGTTTCACTTTCTTTTCTCTCTGCCGTAAAATGCCATTTCTCTGAAACACTTGCAAATTACTAACGGTGATAAACGCGTTTTTCACAATCACGGCACGCATAAAGCATAAACATGTGCCCCCATAATGATAATGGATAATACTTGTGTAGAGAGTGGGAAATGAGGGATAATGTACCATTCTTTGACAGTGAAATGTGCTGAAAATGTGTATGGTGAATACAGTTTTTGTCGTGATTTTTTGTTTTAATTATAATCAAACATAATGATATTAACCAAAAATGATGTCCGCGATGCCCTATCATATAGACAATAATGGATGTTTTATTCCTACAGTGGGCGGTTCAGGTGCAGGTCAATCGGGATTAAGTTTAACTATAAGTGCGGGCGGAATTCCCGGACCTCCGACATCTGTTGGATCACTCTCAGGACCATCAATCATCGACTTCGGCCATCAGCATGACCAACCGGACACTAAAGAAGGCATAGAGGAGTTGTGTCCTGTATGTGGTGATAAAGTGTCGGGATACCACTATGGTCTATTGACTTGTGAATCGTGTAAAGGATTTTTCAAAAGAACAGTACAGAATAAGAAAGTGTACACATGTGTCGCCGATCGCAATTGCCATATTGACAAATCCCAAAGGAAGAGGTGTCCGTACTGCCGATTTCAGAAGTGCCTCGAGGTTGGAATGAAATTAGAAGGTATGTTTTGTTCCGCACGTGTTACTTACCACGGCTTTAGTCAAGTTATTTTAGTTTTAGTTATACTTATAGTTATTGGCAATTATTTTTAGTTATGATTATAGTTACAAATTAATTTTTACATTTTATCATTGATTAAATAATTATAATTGAAATGTTTTTTATTAGTTATTAATTATTGTTATTTTTAGTTATGATTATAGGGATCAAAAATGATTCATTTTAGTCATAGTTATAGTAAACTAAAATTCAATTTTAGTTATAATTATGATTAACTAAAAATTGCATTTACTAAAAAGCACTGTTTGATATAACAAAATTTTCCACCGCAATATGTTTGTTATCGAGGTTTGAGTGTATGTAAAATATCAAAAATGTTTATATGAACCTCCGTAACTTAAACCCTCTATAACTTTAGCAGATTTTCAGGACCGAACCACTGCACTATTGCATGGTAGTGAACCCAACTTGAAAACATCCATAACTTGAAGGGTCCCATAATAATCCCGTAACATGAATGATGTGTTAAAATTATTAGTATAAAACTTTGAGATGCGCTAACAGTAGAAAAGAATATTTTAATCGTGCAAAAAAACTGATATATAATTTGTAAAACTCTAGATGTTTTCAATTAGAGAATACAAAAAATTAACTGTAATTTAGTTTAGTTTGAAAATTCGCAACATTTTTTGTTTTAAGTTTAGTTTTTAAAATTTTTAAAAAATTTAGTTTATTTTAGTTTAACTTTTTATTTTAGTTTAGTTTTTTGCAATTAATTATCTTCGGACGGAATTAGTATTTCTATTTTAACACACATTTAGTGCTACAATTGTGGCGAATTACTTTTAAATTTGATTAAATTTTAAACCAAATCTAAAGTTCACACCAAATTTACTCAATTTAATTGATGCATCATTCCTTCGTTTATTGCAATACACAAAAACCTCCACAACCCAAACATATTGCGGTCCAATATTTTTTGTTTAAGTCAAGTTAATTTATAATCTAAATCAATAGAGACGAGTCTTGAGAACCTGTTTAAGTTATAGAGGGTTTGAGTTACGGAGATTTTTCTGTACTTTTATTAAATTATTTAATTTAATAATTTAATTTTTTGGGTCATACAAAAGAATAGGGAAAATAACATTAACACTATCCAATAACTCAATAATACATTTGTGCTGCTGCTATATAATTAAAATTCTATGCTGATATATACACAAAAACCGCCATAACTTGAACACGTTGCGGTCAAAAATTTTTGTTCAAGTTATAAATGTTTCAAGTTACAGAGGTTCTTGTGTACTCTCACAAATGTGGCACTCTCGGCTAACGAATTGTAATAAATAAATAGAAAGTTAACAAAATCATTTAGAAGCCGAAGCTAGGATTGCAAATGTTCTGCATTTTTACTTAAAAATTTAAGAAAAAATGTTCAAGTTGAAAATCCCAACAAAATTTTTGTTTAGTGTAGTTTAGTTTTGTAAAAATTTTTTAGTTTAGTTTACTTCGTTATTATTTGTGATACACATAAACCTCACTTCTTTTGCATATTCACAACTTTTGACGCATTTCAAAACCCATAAACCATTATAATATTAAGTTTCAGTACACATATCTTTTGATTATTTGTTACTTTTGTCAAATTTTCACAGGACAATCATGTAAAAAAGTGAGGTTTGAGTGTATTTGTATTTTCTATTTTGAATCAATAATGAAACCGAAAGTTGCATTTTTAATTATAATTTTTAAAAATATTAAAATTAAAACATAAATAACTGATTATTTCAAAATGAATTATATTCGGATATAAATGACTATAAAATGTTGATTTTTATTAAGAAAAAGAAAATAATTTTTTATAATGAACCTCTATAACTCGAACGAAAATTTTATACCATATATATTGAAGTTGCGTTAAATGAATTTAGTGTATTTAGTTTTAGTGTGCGTTGCACAGTGTTGACCCATTTCCAATGCAAATCATGACCCGTATTCACTTTCTCCTGCAATATTGGGTCACTGTTAAGCCCCACTGATCTACTTTCACTTTTAGCATACGATGAGCGCACTCTCACTCTGCTCCTTTCCCATTCTCTCCGTTTTTTATTATTTAATAGTCATGAGATTTTTTTAAATGACGTAAATTGAGTATTTTACATCTCTAAGTGCAGTTAAAAGAGGTTTCTCTGTATGTATGCATCACGTTTGACGGGACCATTTATAATTTGTTTATATTTATCGGGATTTACACATATCTATTTAGAGAATGTACGATATAATTATTTATTTCATAAACAAATTGACATTTACACTCTTTACGCGGCAATTATTTTTACTCTTTTATTAAAAGATATTTTTCTATTACAACATCATGATCTTTCCCTTTTAATTCTTATCGAATTGCCACACACACATTACGTTCCCACACATGGAACAACACCATTAGAGCATTACTGCAACAATTGCTTCAATGCATTCAAAAAACGGCACCGGATATACACGAAACTACACTTTTGTCTTTTTTTACGTTTTCCTTTTGTCCTCTTTGAGTATGTCTTTTGACTATTCGTTTGTGACTCGAAATTAAACAACTGAAACATGATAAATGTTTTTTTGGAATTTCATACCCCAAATTCAATATTTAGACAGACTCAGTTCTAATTTTTCAATATGTTTATATCTATATGTTTATTCTATTTTATTTTTTAGAGTTTTTTATATTTTTTTAAATTAATTATTACTTTATTATTAATTATGTGAAAGGATAATGTTAATATTATTATTGTTTTCATATTCATTTAAAGGAAACTTTCATAAATATGTCATTTTAGATCTTTAAATTCGGGTTTATTATATTCTATCATTAATTCCTCACGATTTAATAATTTAGAGGAAAATATAATTTTAAAAATTTGAAAAAAAATACAGACCCTTCCAAAATACAGACCCTTCCCAATGAATTATAACTTTGAAATGAATTTTAAGTGAAAAGACAAATTCCATAATAATCATTAATTTTGGCATACGTTTTGAGTGTGCATAAAAAAGAATATTTAGAGTTTAAATCAATCCATAAGCATAGTAATTTGACAGGTGACAAATAATTATTTACTTTAAATATTTGATATACATATTAAGAGTATTCCGAGTAAAATAGGGTTTGGAAAATTCCCATCTTAGTAATTGTAGTCTTTCTACTCAGTAATGTGACTAAAAAAGACTAAAAATATCTACAAATATCCTTGAAATTGACAATACTCATTTAAAATGATTGGAAATGTTCTTACAAAAACAATTGTTTAAAAAATTACATTTACGAATTGTCTAAACCCTGTGTTTCGAAGCGAAAAATCCAAATTATTCTAATTGTAATTGGGCAATAGGAGTGTGAGAGTCTATTTTTTTTAAAATTTTTATTTTATTCCCCGAAATATCAATTAAAAACAGTCTGTAGATATGATTGGATGCAAATCTTTATTTACTTGATGCGTATCATAGTATGCTATTGTATGCTAGCATAGTATGCTATTCTATGCTATCATTATAATTTAACGAAATTGACTATAGACATAACTAATTTTTTTTATCACCGCCTTTATAATCACATTATTTTCAATCGCACCTTTTGCATGAATTGAGAGTTTTTACTGTAACACCCTTTCGATTTTAGTATATTAAACATATTAACTTTAAATGGCAAAAAATTCTTAAAGTAAATATAAAAATGACAAATAATATTCATGGAAATTACACGTGCGTTAACATTTTAGCGAAAATATTTATCATGGAATTATTTATCATAAATTTTTATTCGGTTTATAAAGAATGAGAATCTCTTTGCACAATATAATGGTTGCTATGGTAGGAGATTGCATAAGAGTGACATATCGAGAGTTGACCCATTTACTTATTGATGCTTTAAAGTGCGGCACACAAAAATATGTTGTAATAGTATAACTAATAACTGTTGTTCCCTGCAGCAACAATTCCACTCCCGAATAATACATACATATATACGTACACATACATACACATACATACATACACATGTGCTCTTTAAGTTTGGATTGAGCCATTATTTGTGAAAAAAGTCAGATCTTTAACTACAATTTCCTTCGCTGCGGTAAACCGTCCGTGATAATGACATTTTTATATAACAATTTCGATATGAAATTGTTGAAACAGCACCTTAATTGTCATTGTTGTATGAGAGAGAATTTCTACTTTCCTGTTGCTGCTCTGATTTTTTACCGCTGACGATCGTATGTCAAATTAGTTTTTCGCTGTATTGTGTTAGACTTTGAGGGGGGTTTGTAGTTGAATGGGGGAGTTATAATTGTCATTTAAAATTGAGGGCTGACATTTGTCTTTTCTCATTTTCCACTGGAAATATGTACATTTACTTAAAACTATAATTATATAATTGGTAATGATTACGTACAAAATGAACAGAAATATATAATTGATAAATACGCAATTTGATTCAAGTCAATTATTATTGAGTTCACAGGTATTTCATAGGGTTTTGCCAATTTATTACTTTCACATGTGATATATTATTAATCTCTATTAAATATTGTCACTTTCCAATGGTTCAGCTCTAATATTTACTCAGATATTTACATATTTAAAGTATTATTTTAATTAATCAATTGTTTGAACACTTAAATGGTGTTATATTATAATTGATTCGGAACCCCATTCCCTTGAAACACTTATGCATATGTGCACATTGTTATGTTTTAATTATTTCACCGTAAATGTCCCTCATCATTCGGGTATAATAAAATGCGGGTATAATATAAATAGTTAAATATTAATTGTTATTATTATTAATTTGCAGCTGTAAGGGCGGACCGTATGCGGGGGGGTCGTAACAAGTTCGGCCCGATGTACAAAAGG
>LBFL01002962.1:0-14672 GCA_000988845.1 Hypochthonius rufulus
ATTTCTAGTTTCAAATTAATTACCCCATATACAAGTGTTGAATTTAATACAATGACTATTCGATTTTGTGAACTGCGATTTTATGAAATTCCGACTTTATGAACTCAAATTAAGTAATTTGTTGGTCTGCCATAGGACCTAATGTTAAAATAATTGGATTTTATGAAATGTTCAATTTTCTGACGGCATTTCTAAGTCCATATACCTTTGATAGTGCTTCGATTTTGTTACTTTTTGTTCAGTCAATGCTTATAAAGCGTGTTAAAAATGTCATTAATTAAAACAAAATATAAGATAATTAAAGATGTTGAAAAACATGCCGTATTCTATAATACAACAATAATATGGACTTAAAAATTATACGAATATTTTTTTCATAATCAAAATAAGTCTTTTCTGTTAATAAACAGAAGAAAATTACTGATTATTTCTTTTAATACATCATAATTATAATTAATAATGATGTTTAAACGTTTAAAAATGATTAAATATCGATTAAAGTTAATAAAAATGATTTTCTATTATGTAAATTCATTTTTATGGGAATTTTCGATTTTATGAAATTGAATTTTATTAAGTGATTTGTCCGGTCCCTCCAGCTTCACAAAATCGAATAGTCACTGTATATTAATATCCAGCATTAGCCAAGGTCTTGTTCTTCGAGGGTACAAAATTGTAAAATTTTCAATGGGGAATATTTTTCATAGGAAAAAATAAGGGAAAAAATATTTTTAAACTTTCGAGGAGTAAAAAATCATTAGGGTTTTCCCTTTATCTATAATGATATCTATAATGATAAAATTAATAATTTGAAATGGTAAAATTACTTGCAATTACAATTGCAATTATCATTATACATTTGTATATTTAATAAAATTAATACAAAAACTAAAGGAATATTAAATGAAAAGCTTTAATGGCCATAAATTAAAATATAAATTTTATTATTTCATATTTACACAATTTTATAATTTTTAGTCTTATCATTCCCTGAGGCATAAACTCATAAACTCTTTAAAGTTTAAACTTTATGGTACGGTAAATTTGATACACAACTTGATATTTTGGTTATTATATTTACATAGAGCATTACACTTTATGACTATAAAAATGTATGATACTTTAATAATTTAGTTATTTGTAAAAATATTGTGAGACAAAAATATATATTTTTTATTTGTTATATAAAATATTATTTAATATAAACACGTTAAATCCAATACAAATATGACCCAATTTTTTGCGTATTTACTTTTAGTATTTTCATTATTTTATTTAAGTGAATGCGGTGAGCATCGTGGACATACGATAATTGTATCAGCCGCAAGTCAAAAGCCAAAATATATTCGCATCCCTGTACATGTGCCTATACCCATTCAAATGGAATGTCATAAACATCCGGAAATGCAAATGCAATACCACAGTCATCAAATGATGGACCCAAATCATTATCAAGAACATGATTTGCAGCAAAATGACCATCATAATCATGTTCATGATGTTCATCATCATCATGACAATCATGTTCATGAATCCGTACCTCAAGTTTATTGGGATTATTCAGCACAGAATTATCGCATACCGATATACTTCCCGATTCAAGGATATTGAAATGACGGATTTGTTTAAAATGCGAAAATATTATGTAAAAATATTCAGTAAAAAGAATTTTAATGTCATTAGGAAAGGTCATTCTTTATTTGTTTCTAACAATTTATTGCGTCGAATTTAATATTTTCATCACTATTAAAGGATGTGCGGGATTAATATATACTAAATATATGTATGAATATGCAATTTTCTTGAATATTGAAATGTCCTTTAAACTTAACATACATTAATGTACTTTCGAAAAACACTTAAATGATTACGATCAAATGTTTACATAATGATTGTACTGTCGTTTGTTCCATCATTTTTGTAATAGAATAATCACGCGAAATGCTAATTCATTATAATAATTTACAAATTATTTTTTATTTCCCTTAAAATATTAATAGAAATTTCAAATTAAAAACTTTATATGACGAAATACTGTGAATCAGTGGCTGCTGTTAATAGTCATGAATGAGATATTCAAATATTCCAAAATGTAATTTATAACGTATAATACATAATGTATAATGTACAATAAAACACGTGTTTTTTACAAACTTGATTTTGTTTAATTATTTAATTATTATTTAAATAAAAAGTTATTAATTAGTGACAATAGTATTAATTTTTTCATTTTTAGTTATAATTACATATTTTGAATTCAATTAAATTTTAATATTTACCGAAATAAATTAAAACATCAGATTCATATATTAAATTATATGCACTCAAAACTCGTTTATTTTGCATTCAGATTTTCTTCTTTATTATTTATTGCAGAGTTATCGACACTTCGCTGTTTAATACATATATTATTGGCATCTAAGCATTGTACATGCTACATGTTTATATATTATGCTTGTACATTTTATGTATTAATTTTTTAACTGCAAAGAGTTCTATGCTATTATTGTCAAACAGCGGAGTGTCGATAACTCTGCAATTGATAATATTCTATTTTCATTAAGCAATACTACATCTATACATCTCCATACAAATACTTTGCTGTCTAGTAAAGTATTCTATGAAATAATACAATGTATGGTTTTATTAAATTTAATGTTTATTAAACTAAACAAATGATCGTAAAACTGTCACATTTACACATTTAATAAAATAAATAAATGTATTTGACACGATGTTCATTTGAATATAACAAAATTTATTTTATTAAAACGTTATATACCAAAACACATCATCATATACATAATAATTATTTAATATCAATTGATTCACCTGTTATATAATCAACAGCATCAGCATAACAATTAGCATAAAACTATTATTATTTAATACTGAAATTATCAAACATATCAAAAAATGTGTAAATGCGTCACTTCCTTTAAATCCTTGAGATTTCACAAATACTTAATAACAAATGCATTTTTTAATAATTTAACATCTATCATATTACTATTCATTACTGCTGAATGAATGAATGAGTCGTAAATCTTTTATTGAATAAGAAATACACAATTTAAACATGAAAATGAATTTTTTCGCATGAGTATTTAATATAATTAAAGGTGTTTCCAAAATACATTCATCATTACATTACCATACATACATTATCATTATAATATTAGACATTAAATCACATTAAAAACTACGATCATGTGATGTTATATATTGAAATGATATATCTCAAGGATCATAAATAATAATAAAAAAGAAAATCTTTAATAATCGAAACGGTAATTGTCAATATATAACCGCTGAAAAAACACATCTGCATATTAACTTCATAAATATGAGTAAATTAAATAAAGAGTATTTTTTACTGTAATAAAAATGCAAATTTTAACGTCATTTTTATAATTTATTTTATATGATACGGTAATGAATATCATTGAAAATTATTCCGCTCTCATATTCAGTGATGTATATTTTTACTATGGGAGTTCCGTGAAAAATATTAATTATGTATTAAATGGAATTAACTTGACAGTTCCAAGAGGGGGCATCTATGGTCTCCTCGGGTCAAGTGGATGTGGAAAGACAACTCTATTGAGGTGTGCACTCGGAAGACTGACACCTCAACTCGGGACTGTCAGATTATTCGGTAAATCTCCGGGAACATCAGAATGTAATGTTCCGGGACCGGGGGTTGGGTATATGCCGCAAGAATTAGCATTATATGATGAATTTACTATTGAAGAAACTCTCACATATTTCGGTCGAATTTTTGGAATGACATCCGAGAAAATTTTGGAACGAATTCATTTTTTAGTGGAACTCCTTCAATTGCCAGAAAAGGTGCGAATTGTCGGGAAATTGAGCGGCGGACAAAAGAGGAGAGTATCACTTGCAACTGCATTGTTTCATTCTCCACCATTACTAATACTCGATGAACCAACTGTGGGTGTCGATCCTCTTCTACGTGAAGCAATTTGGACCCATTTAGAGGCACTCTGTCATTCGGGTTTAACCGTCATTCTCACGACACATTACATTGAAGAAGCAAAATCAGCTCAAAAAGTGGGATTTATGCGTTCGGGAAAATTACTCGCGGAGGGAAATCCCGAGAATTTACTACAGAAATTTCATTCATCATCTTTAGAATCAGTATTTTTAAATTTATGTAAAGCTGAGGCTAATAATAAAGTTCAATTTGTGAATGGCATTCGCAACCATAATCAGTATAAAACTCCGATGTGTGAACGAAAAGTTACTTTTAACTTAAAAACTGAGAATGTATTTTGCACATCACTGACGCCGCACGTATTTGACTCAAATGAAAATGTATTACCGAACGGCATAATTAATCCAAATTTTACAACTGATTCAGGTTCATGTTCATTAAGTAATACTGAACTGCAACAATGCAATGGATTTGGATTGACAAATCTGGAGGAATCAAATAATTCAAATGCTATTAAATATAAACGTTCGGCCAAATCACGAATGTACGCACTGACACATAAGAATTTTCGTCAATTGAGTCGCAATTGGGCACTGTTATCATTCTTTGTGATTCTGCCGGCGGTTGAAATAAGTTTATTGGTCATTAGCATCGGTCAGGATCCTAAAGAACTTCCTGTGGCAGTATTTAATCAGGAGTTACCTTTAGAATTAAGTGAAACATTTATAAAATCAATAAATAATCATTCAATACTTTTAAAACAGTACAACTCATTTGAAATGGCAATTGATGCGGTTCGGAATAACCATGTTTGGGCCGCAATTATAATTAATAAGGATTTTTCGGATTCTCTGAGATTGCGAAGGTTATTAGGACCGGATGTTGATAATGCAACACTCGCAGCGAGTAACATACGTCTATACATTGATATGTCAAATCAAGTAATTGGTTTCCATATCCAACGAATTATATTTGAAGCATTTCTTAAGTTTATTGAAACATTAGCAAATGAGGCGGGGATTAATCCCGAAGTCATGAAACCACCGATTGTTGTTGAAAAACCAATATATGGGGTTAAGAGTCCGACACTGACGAGTTTCATAACACCGGGTGCTTTGATTGTGGTCGCATATTTTGCTACAACAGTAGTCACGTGTCATTTATTAATACGCGAGCATCACGATGGTCTCGTCGATCGGAGTCTTGTGGCGGGTGTCACAGCAATGGAATTTGTGGTCTCTCACGTATTGACACAGATTCTAATACTAATAATACAAATTAGTCTTAAGTTATTCATAACTTTTATCGTTTATAAAATTCCATTGAACGGTTCGATTGTTTCTGCGGTGAGTTTGACATTTATGCAGGGAATGTGTGGTCTAATGTTTGGTCTTATGGTCTCTGCCGCATGTCGCGATGAGATATATGCTAATATGTTGGGAATCGGTACATTTTTCCCGAGTGTTATCGTCGGGGGAATCTTTTGGCCTCTCGAAAGTATGCCGATCGTACTCCGATATATCAGTTATTTATTACCATCGACACTCGCTATTGAATCCCTGAGATGTATTTTATTAAGAGGATGGGGATTTGAGCATTTTCAAGTGTACATCGGGTTTATTGTAACTTTTCTATGGTTTATTCTATTTTTAATCAATGCGATTGTATTTTTTAAAAGAAAATTTTAAATCACTTTAATAATTATTAAAATTGTCATTAAAATTGTCATTAAATTGCCATTTTTAAACCAATTTCAGACGAATAATATTAAATATTTCTGTTATGGCATATAATTTAATAAGAATTTTATATTATTGATTTTTTATTGTAATGTATTAATTAATAGGAAATAAAAATGCATTGCAATTAGAGTCCCTAAAGTTAACTAACTTTGAATTCCATTCATAAGTTTTAGTTAAAATTATTCCATTTCACTGAAATCCGTTTCGGAACTCTAATAATGAGATTGATATTAAGAGATGTGAAACCTTTCACCGGAATGATGGATTCGTAATAATTTTAAAACTTCCGACGGCAGAGGCATCAGAGATCAAAGGACAGAAATAATGAGCATTATCATTATTAATACAGTTAAGCATATTGTAAATGATTTAAATATTCATAATTTTATTACTTTAATCTTATATTTTAGAATTGAAATCCTTAATTTCATTAGTTTTAGAATCTGTGAAATTATATTTGTAATTTTTATATAAAACTTTATCAAAAATTAATTTTGTTATACTCGAAAATGGACATTCAAATGTAATATAAAGTAAATATGATAAAAATACAGTTACGGTAAAGTCAAACACAAACGATGTAAACTAAAAAATAAATAAATAATATTAATTGATTATTGATGATTAAAGTCAGTACTTTATAATATTGTAAAGAAATATGTAATTCTCAAATGTAATTTTTAGATTAAAATATATCACAATTATTGTGATAATTATTACAATATTATAAAGTCAATTATTCTATGTATGGTACACACAAACCTCTCTAACTTAAACACCCTCTAGCATAAATAATCTCTATTACGTAAACACAACTTTTGCTAGAGTGATAAAAGCCTATGCTATTTGAATCGTTATAACGTAAAGATTTTTTAATTTTAGATAAGAGACAGGATCCGTGAAATAATCTTTACACCCATCTCTATCACTAACAAAAAATATCGCTATATTCATATTAGAGAGGTTTGAGTATAATTTACTATTTCTAATTATTACCAAATAATAATCACTATTGACTAAAGTGTCTCTTATTGAAAATATTCTATAATAATATGGAAGAAAATGCGTTAACATAATGCATAATGAGAGTTTATTCAACGGGTGAAACCCTTTCCATGATAATAAACGATTTAACCATTCTATTAAAATATAAACATTATTAAATATTGAATAAAATAATTTAATTTAAATTACATACGCATTCGTCCGGTGATACACATAAATATTGCACATAAAAATCCAAAAGTCCAAAACAATTTGGCAAATGCTGTCCATAGAAGTATATTAAAATCTGAAGGAATTGAATATTCAATTTCATCAGATTTTCTCGACATTTCATCGAAAGTGCCCATCGGTGTTCCAAACTGATGGTTCCAAAATGGGGATAAAAGAGAAATTAAAGTACAAACTGCCAATAGTAACAATTCAGTTATGGAACCACCGATTTTAACATTTGGATGCTTTTTAATTGCATAACCGATCAGTGAACCGATTGCGAAAGTAGAAATGTGTGTAAATGATGAGGCATAATAATAAATAAATGCATCGTTAATTTCGGTTTTAATTGACATCATTCGAGATGTTTCGTGAAGAGTATTAATATTATAGATTAGACGGGGAATAATTGATATGACGCATCCTATTATCACAGCGAATATATTTATCATTATACCGATTTTTGGTGAATAAAATAGAGGTAAAAATAAAATAGGAGAAAACGCCAAAAGTTGAAATAATGCCGATAAATACCAACTAAATTTCAATAAAATTAAAATAAATTGTATTATCATATACACGTAAACCCCTCTAACGTGAACCCCCTCTAACGTGAATAGCCTTTCTACCGTAAACAAAGTTTTAAGCCCGAGCCATATTAACCTTTGATATTTTGACCTCTCTAACGTGAAATCCTTTATATCGTAAACAAATATTTTCGCCGCAATATGGTCACGTTAGAGGGGTTTACATTAAGTGTACATAATTATAATAATTAAATTTGTTTGTACCTCGGAGTATTACACTAGAATGTAAGAGAAAATATTTTATAATTTATTTAAATATTTATTATTTGAATACTCACGACAAATGATCGATAAAAATCAATTTTAAAATTTGAATAATAAAATAAACTCGAAATTAAATCATTTCTGCACATTTCAACAGCAATTGTATCGGTTTTATACCATAATGGACCATCACCAATCAATGGTAATAAATAATGCAATAATATTGAACCGATTAATGCGGGAGTAAATCTCATCCAATTATTTATCATGTATTGTAAATAATTAAAGTGACCGTTCGTCTTTTGCAAATTTCCTAACTTTGTATATGTATTTAATAAACCGCTTTAAAAAAAGATAATTTATTTAATAATAATAATTTAATTTTCATTACCATTACCTGATACAAAAGTGCAAATCAATAATGAGGTTACTCTTGATATATGCATATTTAGGATCTCTAAAATAATTTAATACCCGAATGATCGGTCTTTTAAAGGGCCACCAATGGAAACACGAATAGAGAAAGTAATGAAAAAGTATCACATTTATAATGCCGAAAAATCTTAAATTATCAATGCATGCGAAACGATTTTCAGATGCATCCATAAATTGTCGATTCGTTTTAAATAAAGAAAATGATGTAAGAATTTTGATTATAAATTTTTCTTCTTTTAATTCTTTTTCTCTAAAATCATATGACCATTTATTATTGCGCAATTCAATTAATGTACCGACGATCACCGCAATCAATAAAAATACAATGATTAACCTTTAATTAAATGAGAAAAATTGTAAATTATATAAATATATAAATTATTTCATAGACTTACAATGAAATCACTTGATATTTATTTAAAATTATCGGCTCATCTTTAATATGACACTGATTTATTTGAATGGGCATACGTATTATGGGAAATAATACTGTAATAAAATGAATTTATTTGAAAAACTATTATTAAATTATTAAATCATTAAATTATTAAATTAGTTATTTTGCATTTACTTTGATTGACTGCACTTTGAATTTCTTCGGCACTACATGATGAAGGGATACAAATTCCAATCTGATATACGACTCCATCCGATAGATTTAAAAAATTAATTAACTCCCGAATGTCAATGTTTAGATTTCCCTGTATTTTCTCGCGATTTTTGTAATTATTAAAGTCTTGATGATTTTTACTTTTTGGAAACGGAAGAATTACATTTGATAAACAATACTGTCCTTTAATATTTAAATTATTTTCTAAATCCATTGGATTTTTTATTTCAATACATTCATCATATTCTCCTAAACTCAACAGAGCACCCTCCGTTATTCCTGGTGTTAGTATATTTCCCATCGAATCGAAAACTTTAATGTAAATAAATAACTTTTGAAAATTTGTCATTTATAATAAATTTAATAATTTATTATGTGAATTAAATAATCATTTTTATAAATATTTCAATTCTACGATAATGTGTCAATAATGTGTTTATCTAACAGTAGAGAGGAAATTTGAAAAAGCTCATAACTAAACATATGCCCTTTGTCCTGCTGCATACTCAATTATTGGAATTGAGTGTATTTAAAATAATGTTTAATCTAATTAATTATTATTTTAATTAAAATATAATTTCCATTCTCTGTTTACTTACATTTCACTGCCCATAATTCACCATTATTCATTGCATTGATAATTCTTAAGTATGAAGCTGCACACTGCGGTGACAAATCAATTTCATAGATTAAATCAGACAATTGTGGGATATTTCTTATTGTATTGATCCATTGTTTTCTCATGATGGGAAATCTCTGTAAAATCTCAAGACTTTCACTAATATTATTGACATATTTATTCGGTGTCATCATTTTCCCCTCATTATAATCATCCGGTTTCAGTTGTGAAAAGATATTATTTGTTTCACAATTTGTATCACCGTCATACGTCTTTTCATCTTCAATTGAATCACTATCGTCATTAATAAAATCAGTAAATGAATTGTTTTTCACTTTAATGTTGACATTTTCATCATAATCATCGTGATCATTAACTTCCAGATTATAATCTCTTAAAATATCTGTAATATTATCATTACTTTTATTAGAGAATGCTAATGTAATCACCAAATTAATAGAAATAAAAATTATAAATAAAAATTTCACACTTTTACTTTTGAACATTTCACTATAAATGTGTCCACAATTAAATGTATGGCCAAAGAGTTAGAGAATGATTAGCGAATGCCAAAAGTAAATGCACTGCAATTTAAAGGATATTTCAAGGATAATCACATCAATATAATGATTCATAATTTAATTCATAATTTAGTTTCACAAATAAATGTGTCGCAAAAACGGAACGATTCGAATTCAAAAGATGTTTTCCATAAAAATTTCTTTTATTTAAAAATGTTTTTGAGTAAATCATTTTGCAAATCCGTAAATTTCAATGAAAATTTATTTTTAATTTTATTATTCAAATATTATGAGTTCATAAATGTCATGATTAATATTAACAATCATAACAATTTAATGATAAAATAACTTATGGTGTCATAAATATGAATAACAAAATATATTTCACGATGATTTTTCAATGTTATTCTATAAAAAGTTCATGGATGTAAATAACAAAATTCTTAATAAATTCTTTTTATTTGTTTAATTGTATTTTTAAAAAAATATTCCCCATTATTTTATTTTATCCTAAGGGTTTAGTAAATTTAATTAAAAGTGTTATATTTTTTCGAATAACAATATGATTATTGCAAAATATTTATTGATGAATCAATCGATATCAAAAATGACAAATTATTTTGTTGCAATTCCATAGACATTATTATTAAATATTACAGAAAAATATATTCGTATATTATTTGTAATATGCATGTCGAGTTTTGAAAATCCCGCATTTTTAATGGTATCACCGGTATTTCGAATGATATTACATCCGGCATAATACTTCCAAAACGGGTCAATTAATTTCTGGATAAACAATTGAAATGAACCTTTGGGATAACCGACGTGTTCCATAAATCGAAGAGTTCCACCCTATGGTAACACAATACAAATGTATAAATTACAAAATATTAATTTTTTAAATATATTTTCCTCAGATAAATTACAATACCGTGTGACACGTATAAAACTTTTAAACGTTCTGAATCAAAATTTATTGCATAATGTAGAAGATGCGCAAAATTTTTTCCTTTCATTTCTATACACAATTCAACTCTTCGCTTCATGTTTTGAAAAACACGTGACAGTGTTTATTGAGGAATTCTGAGAATTTTTTAATAAGCACTTTGAGTGTACAAATTGTTTAGGGATTTCTTTTATAAACTTTATATTTTACATGTCCCCATATAAGATGTAAGATTCACAATGAGTAAAGCATTTAAAAAATTTGTGAGAAGTCAATTCCTTGCCTTTTCATAGACAGAAAAGAATTCCTTTGTTTACCCAGAATTTCTTAGAACTCGTGTGGGGCCTTATTTGTGGGGCCCCAAAAATATCATTTTTTAAATTAGTGAATAATAAAGCAATTTGAGCATATATTAAATAATAAATTTTGATTCGGAACGTTTAAAAGTTTTATGTGTCACACTGTATGCTGTTGAACTGAAATGCATAATAATAATAATAATGTTAACAATTTACATACTTTTACGAGAATGCGAAGACACTGCTTCAAAACTTGTTGCTGATCATCGACAGAACATAATACATGTGAAAGAACAATCGTATCAACTGATTCATCAGGAATATGATGCTCTAAATCTTCACCCCGCGCTTTGACAAACTTTTCAAGATTTATGTGTGGAAATTTCTTATGATTTTCACGAAAATATTTCACAAATGAATCATTAGGATCCACAGCGATGAGCCGAGAATTCTTAGGGTAATACTTAAAATTGGTTCCGGCGCCACATCCAAGTTCAAGTATACGTATGGCATTTTCTTTTCTCAATTCAGGAATTTCCGATACAATTTTATCCAAATCTTGAAGCATATACTCACGTGGAATTTTGAACGGTTCACAATGAATTGCCGAATGAACATAATTCATATAAAATGCAAAATATTCATTATAAAATTTCGGGCATAACTTAATCAAAAGGCCCCATACACAAAGTAATGATAATGGTATAACTATAGCAGTGGAAACGAGAGGAAGAATTTGCCACATCTTAACACCTAATGATGGACTTAAATTTTACTTTAAGAGTTTTATAATCACGTCTTTAATGTTTATCTATTGATGAGTCAATGCTCTTTATGCAATTACTTTTAAAGTAATAAGAATAATTAGGGACGCACCGAAATCTTTTGTATAATATATAATAGTAAATAATAGTAAATAGAAATTTTAGGGCTATAAATATAACAAATCCTGTTATTTATGGGACAAAACTAATTTATAATGTGAAATATTATTAACTTATATAAGAACTTAAGTCACACATTAGATTAATAAAAACCCATTAATTCCATTGAAATATCAATTTATGTCACTGAGTGATTTTTGTAGGAGTTTTTATTATGGACCTCATGTGAAGATGCTCCTAAACTAATAATAATCTTCAACAGAACAAAGGTTAGTTAAAACCTGTACAAATATGTAGATAGTTATAGATGGGGAAATCTTAAATGTAACCGCGGTTAACTGCGGTTAAGAACATGCGGTTAATTTTCGATTAACGGTTAAAATTCTCAAAATGCAAGCGGTTAACGATTAAGAAATTTTGAAATTCCCCATCTATGAGATAGTGTTATGAATTTGGAAAATTTTATTAATCATTAAAGATTTTTGAAACCATAACCAAAAATTAATCTCAATGCAATCTCAATATATCGTTATTTAAATTGAACGAAAAGATTAAACAACAATCAGTATAAACTTTAAATTTGTTTTGCAATAATTAATTAACCGTATGAAATGAAAACCTGATCAGATCTGGTCAGAGAAGGCTAGACTAGATCCTAGATAGAGATTTACCAGCTCTGAATTTCTCATGTGAATCACCAGGTGAATTCTTTTAACCAAAAGATTTTCAAAACTCTGACATTAACATTAACATAGCTACGATTAGGTAAACTATGGTTAAAGTTAAAATATTCCTAACACTATATGAAGACATTACGGAGCATTTTTATCTAAATATTCATTCGTATCTATTTTTTATAAGTTTATTTCCGATCTGTACTTTTTTACATTATAGAAAATTTGTACCTTAAATGGTATTTGAAGGATAAACGAATAAAATTTAAGAGAATTGTTTTTTGAAAAATGCTATATTTGGAACAATGGAATTAAATAAAGAACGGAAAACGTATATTGTAATGAGAAGATCATGAGTTTGAAGTGCATGAGTGAAGAGGTATTATAATTAGATTCATCACTAATGTTTATTAACTCCAAATATAGAACAATAATATGTGGGAAAATGATTTTTTTATTGACATAATAAGCAAAACATGCATATCAATAGTTTGTTTACATGAATGCTTTGTATGACTCATATCTAGGGTGACCACCTTCTCTCCAGTTTAATTCTGAACATTTCAATATATGCAGACATTTTATATATAATACATTTGTTTATATATAATTTTAAAATATTTATTCTAATTATTTATACATCTAAACTTTTCTAACTCTGTAAATATGTTTCGGTAAAAAATTTTGCTCACGATTTTTATGTTAGAGAGGTTTGAATAACAAAAGTATATATGATTTGTTTCTAAGATTATGTTTACGTTAGAGGAGATATTCACGTTAGAGGAAATATTTACATTCGAGGGAATTTAAGTTAAAGATTTAAATGTATTTAAAAATCAGTATCTATGTTTGTAAAGAATATGTTTTATAAAATTCATTTTCCAAACTTTAAATAATCGAAAAATTTATTAATTTTTTAGGTGATCACCCTACTCATATCATAGAGAGAAGAACAATCAAAATACTATAAATCAATATTCACTAAACTGAAGTTTAATTTTTAAACGTATGTGTGTGAATGGGTTTAACGTTAAAGTGGATTAGCAAATAAATAAGGCGTGAAAATAGCAGTTAACTCATAGTTATTTTTGAAATCCAATGTTTAATTAGAAATAAAAAATCAATAAATAATCAAAATCAATTTGATATATGAATATATTGCATTGTATTGCATTGTATTGCATTGTATTGCATTTGGATAATCATTTTTAATCGAAACATTCAATTGAATCACAATGCTTAAATCAATAAAACATCATTCAAAGTCTTACGTTTTATTTAAATTCATTCACGCGAATCCATAGGCTCTAAAAATAAGTGCAAAATATTATTTCGTAAAATAAAATCACATCTCATTGTATAAAATTATTTTTAAAAATTCCATTAAAATTTCTAAAGAATTTAAAAATTTTTATTATATATATTTTTATAGAAAAAGATTTTGAAATATTTAAAGTTTTAAAATTAAAATTAAAATAATAATAATTTCAGTACAGTATATTTCCAGTATTACAAAAGGTCTTATAGCACTTATAGGTCTTATAGCTCTTTAATCACAATAAGAGTAAGCATCATGTAAGTATCCCGTGTTAATCCTATATCTTAATCCTATGTGTTAATCTTATATCTTTCAATGAAAGTTAAGAATTTATATATATTTATATATTTATATATATTTATGCTAGTCTTGAATATCACTCCCTCCAGGAATTAGACAAAGTAATTACTTTTTCTGAGAGAATTTATTTTATTGCAATTCCATAGACATTCGCTGATATTAGCATAGGAAAATATGTTTTTATATTATCGATATAATGAATATCGAGATTTGAAAAGCCCGCACATTTAATTGCATCACCAGTGAAACGTGTAATCGAACATTTCGCAATGTATTCCCAAATCGGAGAGACCAATTTTTGAATCAACAGTTTCATTGGATTCGAATGACCGACATGTTCCAGAAATCGGAGAGTAC
>LBFL01002989.1:2062-13481 GCA_000988845.1 Hypochthonius rufulus
ATAATTTATTTGTATACGTGTTCTGTGTTCACGATATAAAACTGACCTTTAGAATTATTAATTAAAATTCACACTTAAATTATTGGTAAAGGTAAATGCCATAGAACAGGTTACTATTAAATAGGTTTAAATTTTTGGTAAAGATTATTTCTCAATGTCTTTAATGATATCTATGCCATTGTAATTAAAAGTAATGCCGTAATTTATTTCCTTAAATATGATCATTAATTAATGTCTCCGGCATTATAAACATTACTTCTGATTAATTGGATATGATCCTATACTTTAATCCGATCCGATTATGGTCTGTCATCTTTGACTTGAATTGTATATGCAAAATTCTTTTGAAGGTTATTGAAGAAGTGTTTTGTGCCATTTTCAAGAATATATTTAAATTTATTATATACATTATCTGTGACATTCATCTTTGAGTCACTTGAATTATCTATTTGTATATATAATATAATCGCATGCGTCTCATTGTATTTTCTTTCCTTAAATCCACTCATTACTAAATAAATACAACACTCATTTGATTCGTTTATGCAGATTTTCAAAATCATTAAACATTTACGAACGCATTAATCACAAAATTAACCCAATTATTGTAATCATAATTACGACAATTGTAGTTTTTGCATATATACATACATATACATACATACATATATACATTACGATTATATTTCTTTATGACAATGAAATTATGTTGTAATTAATGAACAAAAAATGTATATAATTATGGATATGTTTTAATCTCATATCCTAAAATGAGTTTTTTCATCAATAATTTCGAAAATTTATTTATTTTAAAGTATTAGTGAAATTTTAGCTTTAGGTGAAATGTCGAAAATGGTACGGTTCATCCCCGTTAATCATATTCAATGTTAAAAATTTTTTTCGTCATTTATTATTGCATTGAATTAAATTGAATTAAAAACAGAAAAATTATCGTGAACAAAAGGAAAATGCAAATTCATGAGTCATTTATAATTCTTTCGCAAATGATCAGTCATGACATTGATCTTAAATCTTTTATTCATATTTAAATAGAATTCTAAGATTTTAATGAATATCAACACATAACTACTGAATCAATTAACATTTTTGTTCTCATAATGATTAATCTTTAATTCGTTACAAACAAAATGTTCATTATTACCTAATATTACAATAGTCGTGCATTTTACTTGAATTTATTTTCTTTTGAGGGTTTCCCTTTTGTTCTATAATTTGCGGTTATTCAATAACGACTCTCATTCTCTCATTGTCAGTAATTTTTTCAAAAAAACCTGTTTAAGTATTATTATTGTCACTTTTTTATTACTGATGTAATTTAAATGTAATCTCTCCTCAACCATCAATTAACTTCATTCCCATATTATAATTTCAGAATAATAATATTCATTTAAATAGAAATATACAAAATACTTTTTAATAAGAAATAAATTACACTTTCAATAGACCAAAACATTGTTGTAAAATCGCATTTTACAATTAGAGTCGAGAAACGTACAATTTTCTAAATTATATGATAATGTAATAAATATAACGGTTGAAATTCATAAATATTTAGATATTATAATAAAATATTTTTTAGTATTCAATGACCAAATTAATTTGTTGCTAAACCATATAATAAATTACTAAATTAAATATAACTGTTAATGTTAGTAAATAAATGTCAATAAATAAGTAGTAAATGCTAAAAGTGAATTCTAAAAGTGAATTCTAAAAGTGAATTCTAAAATAATTCTTCAGAATAAAAAGTATTTTTAAATTTTCTAATATTATAATTGAAATTTAGGAAATTATAAAGCGGCTGAAGAAAGTTAAGAAAAGAATCGTTTATATTAAAAATTTAATAAATATAATTTAAAGTATCGTCAATTATTAAAATATTCAAAAAAAATTGATTCACTTTAGAAATTGAAATTTGTAAATTAAAATGTGAAAATTCTATTTTAAAAAAATCAAAAATCAATTGTACAAAAATATTGGTTCTTAAGAATCACAAATTCAATAATTTATGTCACACGTATCAATCGTGTCACTGATAAACATGTAATAGAATTTCAAAAACTTTTAGTCAATTAACATGAAATATTAGAAATTCTACGCACAGAGATAATTTTATTAATAATGCATATAAAAATGTATAAATAATTATATATTTTTTAAAATAATTACTCGAAGTAAACCCGTGCCTCGCACCGTAATTGTCCCATTAAAATACTTAAAAAGTTAAGATAATTCTCATGCTAAAACAGTGAATTCACTTATCTTATAACACTATAACAGTGCAGAACAATAATAAAAGTATCGCGACACGCGAAAGGTTTTTTCAAATAAAAATCGTAAATCACGTGCAACAATATCAAAAGAGCGATGCTCTTTAGTGAGTGTTTGCAATTTTCAATGAATTTGATAGTGAATTCTCGAGATGCTGATGCAAATTATTGTTACGGGGGTATGTTATAATTATATTTTATTATAATATAGATATTGTCGTGACATAAAATGCAGAGAATATATACTAAATTTTATGATTAATTAATTATTATTTTTTAATGCATTAATCGATTAAAACCAACAAAACACTTACGTTTATTATGACTTAATTCTCCGGTCACATTTTGTCATACCCCTGTTTTGAAAGGACGTGTCCAGGATTATGCTAAAAAACTTTTCATTTATTTCCTGATCAAAAAATTTATGAGAAATTTAATTATAATGATACAGTGGTATGTCAATGGCTGAGCACGAATTTATCAAAATCATTTAATGAATTAGAAATACATATTTTGATTTGAATAAAGTAATAAATCTGTTTTAAGTAATTAAAAACTTTTTTAATCATTAAAATAATAATTATAATAATTATAATTATTATATCGTTCTCAAAGCCCTTCATCATTCCTCTGTATTTCATTTAAATTCATTGTTTGGCTTTATAAATCTGCGAACAGACTTTAATCCACTTTAATCCACTTTAATCCACTTTAGTCCACTTTAGTCCACTTTAGTCTATTTTTTTGACCTGAGATTTACTTTCAAAACCTACACAAATTATAAAAAAATTGTATAAATATTTTACTCACAAATAATTCTTTTGTTAATACAAATACAAAATACAAATGTTATTTTCATATAAAGAAATAGTTTCATTCAGTCCTTAATTATGATCCATACATTAAAGCACTTAACCACTTCAACATTAATTTGTTACAACTCATTTTTAGTGTGTTTTTTGTTGGATTTTAATACTGAATTTGTACATCACAATTCACAGGTTATTCAATATTATTATTATTATTATTATTATTATTATTATTATTACATGTATTTTGTGTGAAAATTGAACACACACCTAAAATGAAATAATTGAGATAATTATGCAATTGACACGATTATCAAAGATTCTCATTCATTCATCCACAAAAAAAGTTTAGAAAATATTAGAAAAAATTAGAAAAAATCGTAAATTAACTTTTTATTCATTTGAATTATTCAATTATATTATGTGCCAAATATTTCATTGAGTCACGAATCCTTTCCAATAATTGATTTATTAATTTGAATTAAAAAAATTAAAATTATTTAAATTAATTAATTAGTACATTTGAAAGACTGTCAAATGCATCGAAATGCGCAGTTTAATTTCAAAGAAAATTGTCATATAAATTCTTATTATTCATTAGAAACGATTTGATTTTTTAAATTTCAATGTCAAAATGAATTATGATTAAGTTTATTCGTTTCATTAATTTCCTGAATTTCTCAAATATTTTTCAAATTTACTTTCAAACGTCATTAATATGATTGATTTTGAGAATATAATTGCACCAAAATTATCAACATTTCAATTCATAGTAATATATTTGTTTTTTTATTTTTTCAAAATCATTAAAAAATGCTAATCTTTTAAATGGTGTATGTGTTAAGAATCCTTTTTTCCGGTATATTTTTCCCTTTAAAATATTTTTCATTTTAATATTTTTTGGGGGTTTTATCTTTTCACAGTTTTCACAATATTTTAATTAACAAATTATTTTTATCATAAATAAATCAGTTTTTAATTTTACAGTTTATAAATATAATTAATAAATTATAATAAAATGGTATTAAATCATAGTGTTGAAAATACAGATTATTCAATAACTCCGTGAGACTCACCAAATACTATATTTTATTTAAATAATTTAGATTTAATTGTATACACCATTTTGTAGTACCATTTTATTTTATGTCCGATCACCTTTGCCTTTTTTCGTTTTATGTCAGCTGATTTTTAAATTACTTTTCACTTTTACATTAAAATGCATTTTTTTCTTTGGACAATTTACATTTATATCTCACTTATTTGAGGTCCGTTGCAGGACATAAAATGGCATTGTAACTGTAACCATTAAAATGAAAGTGCGAAACACATCAGGAAAAAATTAATTGTGAAAAAATGAAGCGTCATTATAAAAAGTAATTTATAAAAAGATATTTACTGTTTAAAAATTTATTTTAAAATTTATTTTAAAAATATGAATATGATAAGTGATCACCGTCTGCTCACCTGTCTATGTTCTAGTTTGTTCTACATTTTAAAATCATTGGCATATTAAATTACGCCATAATTTCCCATAATACGTGTATGGTTTATTTGATGCCTAATAATAAGAGTAACACAAGGTTATCAAGAGTATCACTGAAACCTAAAAACATGAACCCCCGGAACTTTATCAAAATAAGTTTTTTGAGGAAAATTTTCAATTTGTGTAAATATTTCCTCTCCTCAAGCATCGGACTGTATGATGCTCTCGTAATAATTATTTACAAAAAAGAACGTTTCAGTATGTCCTTAAGAAGTAATATAATTTTTAATGTCAAATGATTTTTATCTACATGTTTATGTGCATGGATTCTTTAGAACGATGACGAGTCACTGTTAATGTTAATTATCTTTTAATTTAATTTAGATTTTATCATAGAACTATCAATAAATACTGTTAATCATCATCCCAAAATTGAAATCGAAAGGATATTTTTGTTTATTTATTTATGGAAGCATAAAATACAGATGTTATCTATAAATGCTATCAATAATGAAGTAGGATATGTAGGATATGTATTATTTAAATAAAATAGAATGGGGTGACACATGTTTTTTTATAAATTCAAATGATATTGAGTTATATTTTTTCCAATTTTGAGATTTGCCTGAGAAATTATTCTAATATTTTGAAATTTAATTTAATTTAATTTATTAATTTGAAATATTATTGATATTTGGCGCATTCGGAATAAAAAAGAAGAAAAAGGTTATGTCTGAGAAGTATAAGTATAAGTACAAGTGTAATAACCTACATTAAAGTGGTCAAACATTTCCATTGAAGATTAATTACGTTTATTGAGTTTTCATTTTTCCAAATAATTAATTATTAGCGGAACATATATTAATGAAAAATTTAATTTACAAAAAATTTAAACTAATGAATGATTCACACTAAACAAACAGTTAAAGTATCATGCAGAGTTGAAACTTTAGGTAAAACTGTATTTGCAATGAATTGTTTTTATATAACGAGATTTGCCTGCATGTAATGTGTAATAAATTATCACATGATAATGATAATCAACACTGATGATACTGCAACGTAATTTTAGAAATAAAGAGAGGTCAATACCAATGAAAACCATTATTATTACAGTAAAGCCTCTTTATAGCCAATTAAAATATGGTATCAACACGTTGACTGTAAAGGGATTTTACTGTTGTTTGATATAATAGTTTTTACTGGCGTTGACCTCTATACAGACAAAATACGTCAAATTTCAATATAATTATCACAGATTATAATTCAATAAATGATTGTGTCTCTTTCTATTCCGTTCCTCCCTTTTTTGGTTATTTTTCGTTAACACACACAACACATTCATCAATTACATTCCTGTAGATATATTTAACTGCAGGCTTTTAATTAATTCATTTAACCCCCATACTAACCTCTTCCATACATTGCGCATATATTTTTAAAAAAAAGCGATAAGAAAATGATAAAATTTGTTTTTATACGTTTTCAAATTGATTTTCCTAATCTGAAATTATAGAAACTCATGTCAAATCGTTCTTACGAAATCGAATGTTGTAATTTTTTTTAAGAATCTATAAAACAAAATAACGTTTGAGATTATATGGGATTATATAGGATTATATAGGATTCAAGATTATGATGAATTATTTTCTCTGACATGTACATGTATGCATTAAAATAATATTAATTAATATTAAATTAATTAAATTAATATTGGGTATTAGTATCAGGAATTAGAATATTACAATTGGTATAACATATGAAATTTTTGATATTTCAATCTAAGAAAATAGATTTTTTTGTGAGCGGAGATTAGTTTTAAATGGTGAATTTGAAAAAAAATTAGTCAAATGACTTTAAGGCTGACTAATTCAATTAACCTCTATTTATTTTTAAATTTAAGGTAAAATTTAAGGCAAAATTTAAGGTAAAATTTAAGGTAAAATTTAAGGTAAAATTTAATTTCAAATTTAAGCAAATTTCTGAAAGGATAATATTTCATTTTCTTAAAATAGTTTAAAATTCGCTTAACATAGTTTTGGATGTGGTTTATTTTACATGTATTTCTCACCATTCGCTGTCATTCATTATTTCTACATAATATATTCAGTATGCAGTAGCGATATTAAAAACTAGATAGCTTTGATTGTAATAACTCATAGTAACAATTATCTTAAAAGTCTGTCGCTAAATTTACCAAAACATGCAGTTTTTATTAAATTTAATATAAAGTACAAAAATTAAAATACAGAATCATGTGTACATTTAATAAGTGTCACTTATATAACATATGTACAGATCGGGAGTGATACATTCCACAGAAAAACATTTCACAGAAGAAACAAATCACAGAATGATACAATTTACAGAATATAAATATTTCTAGCATATGATTTTTAATTAATAAATATAAATGACTATATGTCATTAAATCAAACTAAATCAAGTTAGGTTACGTTCACGCAACCTACCTTCGTCGCTATAGTGACCGCCATTTTAATCGCGGCGAGATTTGATACCGAAGAATAGTTTAGGACCAGTCTCAAGTCTTTTCTTTTCGCAAATTGTCTATTCTGTGAAATGTGCGTTCTGTGAATTGTTCATTCTGTAAATTGACTTTTCTGTGAATTGACTTTTCTGTGAGATGTTTTTCTGTGAAATGTTATAGACCCGTACAGATCATGTCTATAATAATCACCGATTATCAATCAGCAATAAGAATGATGAAAATGATATTTGCATTTTGTTTTCGTCTTTATTTTGATTTAATCATATAAACATCATCTCTTCACTCAGAATTTTAAAAATTCAAGAAAACCTTTTTAATAATCAAACATGTATAAATTTATTTATTTTATGTATAATTTAATACTCATATCATTTGTCTATTTGTTACTTTTGACAGATTTTTGCAACACAATCGTGTCAAAAAGACGAGGATTGAGTTAATTGGAGTAAAGCTGTTCATTATGCATATTCTATATGCATATTTTATGGGATTTTCTAAATGCATGCATATTTAGCAAAAACTCCTTTTTATGCATATTTCTAGCATTTTTCATGCATAAATTATATTTTTCTATTTTAGCCCGATTTTGCACAAAAATATTTGGTATTTTATGTAAATGTTGTCCGATCGGCCCGAAACTGGTCTCAATCGATTCCCCATCATCGAAAACATTATAATTTGTGAAAAATTCCCGGCGGTCACTTCGATAACATAATTAAATTTAATTAAAAAATATGTCGCGACATACCATTGAAAATCAACAAGATCATACGCATAATTACCGCAACTATCATTAAATCAAATTAAATTATGTTAGGTTAGGTTCACGCTATACTGACAGCCATTTTAATCACGGCGCGGTAACGCCGCGATAAATTTAAAACGCTCCCAGGCATTGATAGATAAAATAGTTGCGATAATTAATGCGTATGATTCCATTGATTTTCAATATGATGTCGCTACATATTTTTAAATTAAATTAAATTATGTTCCCGAAGTGACCGCCTGTAATTTTTCACTCATTACTATGTTTTCGATGATGGGGAATCGATTGAGACCAGTTTCGGGCCGATCGGACAACATTTATGTAAAGTAGATTTGTTCCAAATATTTGATTTCCAAAATTATTTTACATCACGTGCGTCATGATGTGATTTTGTCCAAATGTTGCGTAAAGATTTTAGTTTATGATTATAAAGTTTGACCCAAAAATCTTGAGAAATGTCGAAGATTATGTCGTCAGGAGACGTACTCACAATTTCAAGAGTTTTCAGAGTTAAAATTATTAAAATGTTCTCAAGAAATATAATCTCACAATTAAAAATAGAGAAAAACATATCTAATAGAGTTCAAAAAAAGTTAGCAAATTTTGCATTTCATTTTCATTCCATGGAATGGAATTCCATTTTTAATTTCTAATCTAATAAAATACTCGAATATTTAGCAAATAAAATAAAAATTATCTTAAATTATTGATCAGAATAACAATTAACCGAAATAGAAAATTCGTAAATTTGAGAATTTTAAGTCTATGACAATAATGTTAATTTGACATAAGCTTTTCATAGACTGAAAACTCTGAGAACTCTCTGTATGCTAAAAAATAATTTTTTATCGTAATATACAAAAAACTTTAAATGTATTCTCATCATAACAATTATTCTTTAATTAAAAAACGAAATTTTTGTTTTTTAAGGAAAATAAATAAAAGAAATTCACATCCTAATCTATAAAATAATTATTATATTATTATAATGCCTTTAATTGCAATTAAAATTATTTTTCTGTGCATATTTTATTATTTTTTAAATGCATACAAATTTCTTAGTTTTAATCGTGTGTAATTATTATTATGGTTATTATTTAATGATTTTAAAGTAGTAAATTTGATTTACTTATATGGGATATCGTATTTATTATTTATTATTATTATTCGTTTTTATTATTTAGTATTTATTTTTAAAAAATAATTTTTATAATCATTAGTTTTAAAAGTTTAAACAAATAAACATATCTACAAATATTATCTAGCTTATCTATTTTATCTATTGTCTATCAATTTAATTAATGTTCATGAGACCTCAAACAAAACCATATCAAATTTCTAACATATTATATGCAATTTGATAGGGAAAGTGAGATTAAAATGTTTTGAAACTGTTATTAGAAATTCTAATTGTGACAAATAAAAGGAACTTAAGTTTTATGCTATTTTTTTCATGTTTAACCTTTAAACCTGTTTTTTCAAATAAAAGCTCATAAATGTTTTTTTACATAAGAAGAGTCAAAGAGTTGTTTACTTTTGTAATAATTAATTGGGTATTAATGACTGTACTTTCATAATACTATTTGATCAACGATAATGATTGATGACAGTTATTTATTTACACAATATTTTTATGTTAATTAATATGAGATAAACTTTTAAGTGATAATTTACAGCATCGATTATAAACTTTCGACGATTAATTAAAATTTTACGATAGGGTTTTAAGTATAACTTAATACAAATCCTAATGATTTACATTTGTGTATTTTTAGTATACTAAAATAAAATTTTAGTTTTAGTTAAAGTTACTAAAACTAAAATATACTTAAAGTTTTTTAAATTTCCAATACTTTAACAAAAACTAAAATTAAGTAATTTTAGTTTCGAATGCTAAAACTAAATTTAATTAATTTTATTCGTTAAATAATATTAAAACTTTTACTAAAATGATAATGAAATACTAAACTGATACTAAAATTAAAATGTCAAACCCTGGGGAATGGATTAGTCATGACTCATGAGGTACTCGATAAGGAATTGCCAGTAAAGGAATGCCATTGTAGAGTTAATTCTATAATTTAGTTAATGGTATTGATTCTATACACTGTTAAAGCAAAAATGAGTGAAATAAATACAATTATTAAAATAAAACATTTTACTAAAATGTACCAAAGCTAAAACTAAAAGTATTTTAAATAATTTAAGTATTAGTAACTTTAACGAAAACTTAAAATAAATAATTTTTTCCATAAAACTAATACTAAAATAAACTAAACGTTTTTAAAATTTCTAATACTTTAATTAAAACTAATTTAAGTAATTTTAGTTTCGAATACTAAAACTGAATATAATTGAAATTTCAATACTAAAAATACACTAATTTGCATCTCCATTAAAATTTAAAAATCATTGTTATAAATAAATTGCAAAAGAAGCTCTAAAATGTGTTTTTAATTTAAAATTTAATTGCTACGAACACATAGATACTTTATTTTTATAATAGTATAGATAATTGTATTTTTTATATAAAAAATTTGAACGAAAAACAAAAACGAGGGCTGAAAAAGTTATTGTTATTTACTTAAAAAAGTAAATGTCCAGTGCAAAAATGGAAATTTTTATTATGATTCTATTACTTTTGTAATTATTTGCGATCGTATTTGAAATTTTGCTAAAATTAGTCAATTGATTAAAAAATTATTAAAAATTTCTTTATTTTTCATGACGACATTCAATTAATAATTAAATAAAATGTAATGATATGCATATTTTTGAAATTAAAATTACATAAAACTTAAATTTGTGGAATTTAATCTTAAGTTTCGCCTCAATAATTATTTTTATTTAAATTCAGTGAATTTTAATTTATTAAATATTTTGATGACAGATTTAGAACAAAAAAGAAGAAAACGGTAATGATTGAATGGATATGTAATCTTTTTGATTATGTGCATTTAAATATTCATTGGAAAGTAATTTTATTTTTTACTTTCATTTAAATAATTGATGCCTCAATGCTCAATGCCTTCAGCCGGACAAAAGGACATACGGTCAGTTATAATTAAAATTATTTTTAATTAAAAAAAACTTTTTTAAAATTCTTACATATAATTTATGCAATTTAAGAACTCTCATAAATAATTCATTTTCTATTTAAGTTATAAATACATTCGTTTATAGTAAAAAATTGAAATTTATTATTATACTGATAAATTAATAGTCAATAATAATTGTCAATGAATATTTTCAAAGTAAAATGCATATCTTCTTAAGGTACTTATTATATTAGTTTTTCCTGAATTTGATTCAATCACTTTCTTTAATTCATTGATATTAATATATTTGAAAGAAATATTAAAAATTCTAAAATTGAGATGATATTTTTAGAAAAACTTGAAATGTGTTATATATTAGTGAATAATACTCTTTATATTCAATATTCATAAACACGATTAAATTTAAATGCACATAAACCATTATATCACAAACAACTAAAGATCTGAAAGTTAAAATGCGTACACATTGCAGCAAAGTTAATGCAGCAGTGCTACATCA